>JAKUCM010005375.1:0-23872 GCA_023374145.1 Lepidium sativum | reverse complement strand
ACCTGTTTAATCGAAGCTTACACTAAATTTGAATAACTTATAAATAATTACATTGATGTTGACAAATTGAAGTACTTATTATATACAGAAAAATACACTTGTCAAAAAAAGTAATAAGTTGATAGAATAGTTACTGGTTTGGCTGTTTTAATGAAATGTGGGAGCACAATGGAATAGTCAAACGTGATTTGTGATCCTATATTTAAACAAATATTTTTGGGGTAATAGACGATTGGTGGGTAGCATATGATTTATCAATCATTCAAAATGAACCCTCTCTGTCTATATTTTTATTTATTTAGCATCCAACGTTTTCGTAGACGTGCTTTTGTTATATTTATACTGTATGGAAATTTTAAGAGTGCCTCATTGCACGCCTATGAAGTTGTTTTGTGACAATCAAGCAGCTTTACATATTACTCCCTTGGCTAAATGAGAGTAACTCCTATTATTTGAATACACATCAATTCTCGAGCTTCGTTATTGTCTGCTACATTCAAATAGGTTTGCAAAGTTTACACGTAAAACGGTCTCTGATCCCACCATTTGTACATAGAAACGTAATGCATTCGATGACAACTTGATCATGGTGAAATCTAAAAGGTTTCAATGGAATTGAATTTGAAAGTTTAATCGATAAAGGGTTTGAAAAGAAAAAATCTTTGATGCCTATTCTCATAACTGATCCAACGTTGCTGAAATTAACACACAAAAATAACCTTTGGCTTTTTACGTTTGGAACGTAATTGGACTTAAACATTAACTTAAGCTTAATACGTTGTATTAAAATGTGACAAATGTTTTTAGAAAATTTAGGAAAAGTAAGGTGACGTGGTTGTAGAATGAGAGAGTTGCTGATAGCCCTGGACTTTCGGTTCGATTCGGGTTGAATCGGTTCAGGTTATATGGTTTTGGTTTTTTTTGGTTTATAAAATTTATATCCAGTTTGAAGCAAACTAAAATGTACTTCGGTTTGGTTTGGATATTGATTTATTTGGTTTGGTTTTTGTTAAAACAATATTATCCGATTAAAACTAAAAATATTGATAAATTTCGGTTTTATTAGTAATTTTTGTAAAATTTTGTTCTATTTCCGTTCATTTCTGTTAATAACTGAATTTTCGATTTTTTTGGTTTTTTTTATTTTTGTTTTATTTTGATTTTTTTCGATTAATGTAGACTCTTTCGGTAATTATGGTTATAAATATTAATGTTTCATTGGCCTAAACATAAAAAGATTAACATAATAAAGTACATAACACATTATAATATTAGGTACTAGGAACTTTTTGAGGTCAAAGTGAATTACAACATGAAAATATAATTGAAATCTAAAAGTTGGTCAAGAAATGAGCTTAGTCTTCATTTCATTCACCGTTTTCTCTCGACCTTTTTCTTCGTTTTTCACTCCTTCACAAATAGATCAAAGTCAAAATTTTAAATATATAACTCACCACATACTTAAATCGTAACAATATCAAAGTTAACATTTAAATATATATCTCACCGTATGACTTGGCTCTGCATTTACTTGTGATTTTCATTCACCTACACACAAACATATTATTAGTTAGAATTATTTAAACTCAGCTTAATTGATTAATGTTTTATACTTACCAAGAGACTCAAAGAAATCAACTTCCGCCAACATTTGTGCCAAGTTTGCAATTAGTGCTTGAGATTTTATTGAGCACTTCAACCATTATTGTGTGCACAGTAAGGCTTCAATCATATAAGTTGTCAAGCAACTTCTTTCACTAACCATTTGACTATAAATTGAATCCATCCTCTCATAACCATTATCATCTGATAGATCAAACACAACATTAGACTGCTCAGAATCTCCATGATCAATTATGTTTCCAGCTATATTAATCTACTCTAATGACATAAATCTGACACCATATTCTGCATATAAGCTTTTCATACAACTTGTAAGAGAATTATGTAGCTGTCTACATTATATGGTGTCCTTACCATAGATTTTTTCAAAGCACAATGAAGTAAAATGTATCTTGTTTCGTGGATCAAAGATACTAGCAACTATCACAAGTACATTCATATTCAACAAACCATCCCAATATCTTTCAAATTTATTCCTCATATCACGTTCTTGCTTTCTTATTTCATCTTCACTACTATTGCATTTTGGAATCACATTCCTTTATATTGTTACAATATCATTGTAACAAAGTGTAGAGGTGGCTAATTTTGAAGCAGAGAATGCCAAAGTACAATTAAAGAAGATCTTTAGAAACTTCACTAATCTTTGCACTTCATCCCAATCTGAAGTAGTTGGTGATCCAACTCGTTTTTTCTTTTCCTTCTCATCCTCTTCTTTGAAGTAGTCAGCATACAACATGCCTTCAGACGTCATCTTCTCAAAAGCTACTCATAATTTCATAGCTGAAACCAACATAAAATAAGTCGAATTCCAGCGGGTCTTGCAGTCTAAAGCCAAGCTGCCTCTTGAGATCTTTCCTGTTTCACACCTTAATTCAAAAGACTTTAATCTTTCAAAAGACAACCGCACAAACTTAACTGCATTCCAATTAGCCTCAACACTATCATTGAAATTTGCTAGACCATCCCTCACAATCAAGTTTAATATATGAGCATAACAACACATATGTAAAAGAGCACCACCTTGAACTAATGCATTTGTTTCTCTTACTCTCAATATCTCTGAAAATAATCGTAGAGCTTTGTCATTACCTTTTGAATAATCGACTATAACTGTGAATACTTTCTAAATTCCCCATTCATTCAAACAATCAACAAGCTGTCTAGCAATAGTTTCCCCTTTATGATATGTGATGTGTTAAAAACTGATGATCAATTTCTGCATTTGCCAATTTCCATCAATCCAATGTGTTGTGACAACCATGTAAATGTAAGAACTAGTAGGCGCACCCAAATATTTATGGTGAGAGACATTATTTTCTTATCATCACTAAACACACTCTTTAGAGCAGTCTTCTCTTTCTTATACATTGCAACAATGTCTCTAGTGATTCGAATTCCCTAGATAAAACATATTTTATTATCATAAATATATATAAAAAAATCAACTCCATTGTGGAGCAGTATGCAATGCATAAAAAAGGAGGAATATGCCCGAGGAGAGGCTCGCGTTTGATTAGCTAGTTGGTGAGGCTATGTCCTTCTTGAAAACATGTTATAATTGGCAAAACATTAAAACATAAACATTTTCACCCCTTTGATTCAACAAATGAAAATGGTAATTCACTGATAACAACCATTTCATTAATTGATCTCTTGAAAGCCAACCATCATACTTAATGACCTTCATGTTCCCATCACTATCACCACTTAAAAACCTTCTGACTATCACGTTCAAGGAAAGGTTTGTAAGACTTATATCTAGCTATGTGACCTCTCATTTGACTAGTGTCTACCGTTTTGGAGTCACAACTGATCTCTTTAACGCAATAACGACAACTACTTTTTTTACTATCATCTTCAAGCTGGACAAAGTGTTGTCATACCTCTACTCTTTTAGCAAATTTCTTCTTTGGAATGTGTGCATGACCTGAAGCAGCTGACCTCTGTGTTTCTGCTCTTTTATTCCCAGTGTCAATGGCATCTGGTTTAGGGATTCCATATTCTTCAAATTCCATATTATTGTTACCCTTACTAGCCATCTGCAAACAAATGAGTAAAACAAAACTAATTAGACTAAGTTTTTTCTTGCTAAACTTGCAAAAAGAGAAAGACAACTTAACAAATTTCAAACGAATTAAAGAAAATACATGAAGATGAAAGTGTAAAGACAGATCTTAGAAGATAAGAAACTATTATCTCAGGAACTAAACTTGTGAATCTTTGAAGAGAAGAAGAAAAAAAAGTGGAGACTGCAACTTTCGGTGGAAGAAAAAAATTAGACAAAGTCGCTAAAGGGTTAGGTTTTTCATCTTATAAGATAGATATTTTGGTTTACCTAAAATTGAGCAGTCACTACTAAGTGAACCGACCGAACCGCAAACCCATTTGAATTGCAAATAGTGGTCGATCGGTACTTAAAGACAAACCAAAATAGAACTAAAAACCGAAATAGTCGTTTCGGTTGGTTTTGGTTATTTTCGTAGGTTGAGGCTAGTTGCTGAGGTAAGAGAAGAATAAGAGTGTTACAAAATTTGCTAATATGGATGGTCCAAGAGATCACAAACTCCTATTTCTACTTTTAGTATATATATATATATATAGATTAATTCTTCCGACATAGTTATAATATTATTTACTATTATTTATAATTTATAATTATTATTTTTGCAAAATGTTTAATGTTTAAATTACACCTAAGAAGACATCTATCAAAACAACCCTAATTTTTAATAGCTTTGTCTAAGCTATATATATTTAATTTTATAGATATATAAACATGTACGTGATGATGGAAAATGCTTAGGTGTATTTTGGTACCTTAATCATATGCTTGAATGTGCGTCGACGTATTATTTTGTTTTATTATAATGATGATTATTTTTATTTTTCCTGTTTAAATTAATTCATGTAGGTCCATAAGACAGAAAACATTGTTTCTCAACTACAGAAACCCATAAGGGTTAACTTAGTAAAATCCTTCAACCTCTCAAGGTTTAAAGTAAACAGAAAAAAGAAGTAAAATATAGGCATCTCTTTGTTTAGGCGAATTCCTTTCTTCAAATGGGTCGAAATGGAACTAGCAATTATAATGAAATATGTTAAAAGGCTGAGTTTCCAAGTTTATATAACGAGTTTATTCATTTTGTCATGCATGAGCTGGATCCACGCATCAAGGGTCTTCGGACCCACTTTCTTCCAATTACATCATTTTTACTACTCTCTACTACTTTCAATTTATTCATGATTAAGCCCCCATATTTCACTACTTTCAAAATAGAACCTTGAATTTGAGCTAAATTTAAGATCAACAGCCAAATGTCTCGTAATTTAAATTAATATCATACAGAAATTTTTATTTAGTGTCTAATTATAATCAATTAACAATTCAAAAGGACTTTTAGCATCATTTTTTTCTTTCAACAATTAAATCACAATTTTTACCAACTGTAGTTCTTCACTTGATACACAAATTTTTAATTGTGAAAATAAAATAATAAATGGATAAAAAGTTAAATTTGATAAACCAATGGTGTTAATGTAGAGAACTATGAAAAAGAAAGGGTATGTCAGAGCCACATATACAAAAATATGTATGTAGAGGCATATGTATATATATAAAAACACAAATTGATATATTTTTGGTGTATCTCTAAATTATTAATAATTAGCTTTACTCTCAATTAAAAAAACAGAGAAATAGAGCTCAAAGTTGAGACAAGCCATGTCTTCATCTCCCTAAGTCTAATCTCACCATGTCTCTTCTTTCTCTCTCTACTCACTTTTTTTAACCCAAAATTCATTCATATTCACTATCTTCATCTTCCTTCAGTCGAATAAAGATCGCATCAATCTCCCCTCTTTCTGGGTATATATTCTTAAAGCTTCTTTTTTTGAGGTCGAGGGACTGGGATGATGAATCCGAGTCACGGAAGAGGACTCGGATCGGCTGCTGGGTCGAGTTCCGGTAGAAATCAAACCGAGTCCGTCGTGGAGATATTTCCTTCAGGTCTCCGAGTACTCGTCGTTGACGATGACCCGACTTGTCTCATGATCTTAGAGAGGATGCTTAGGACTTGTCTATACGAAGGTTCGAATCGGAACAAGATCTTTCTTTTTCTTTATTTGTTTTGGTTTAATTTTATGTTGTTTTACGATAGTTCATGGTCTCTTCCTCCAATGATGGTTTTTTGGTTGATTGTGGTCCATTCTCAGAAATTATGTTCTTTTGGGGATTAATTATGGTTTTTGATATCGGTGGTTGACTAACTTCGCTCTGCCTAAAATAGAAATAAGATGGAGCAATTTTATCTACTTTTCATGTCTCTCACTAATTAATATATCTCTTCTTGTGTTAGATCACACCATTTGATCTGGTGAAAAATTTACTTGTTGTCTCAGTTTTTTTGGGCTAACCTTTTTTGAGCAAGCCTTTGTATATACTACTTTAGGGTTTAATATGGATTCAACTCTGTTGCTCTTTGACTGGTTTATGTGAGTTTGGTTAATTGTCAATTCAAGAGATCCTTTTTGGAATCAACAGTTTTATCTCTCTTTGATCATAGTTTGGTTATGAGCCTCTGTTTTCTGAACTCTTTGGATATGGAACTTTTGCCTGAGTGTATTTGTTCTGACATTCAGTAACTAAATGCAACAGAGCAGAGATGGCATTGTCTCTGCTCCGGAAGAACAAACATGGATTCGATATAGTAATCAGCGATGTTCATATGCCTGACATGGACGGCTTCAAGCTACTTGAACATGTTGGTCTAGAGATGGATTTACCTGTTATCAGTAAGTTCTTTGATTTCCTTAAAGCACAAAGATTGAATCTTTTATAGATTATGGTTTCAATTATTGATCTTGTTTTCTGAATTTGATTACACAGTGATGTCTGCGGATGATTCAAAGAGTGTTGTTCTAAAAGGAGTTACGCATGGTGCGGTTGATTACCTCATCAAACCTGTACGTATGGAGGCACTTAAGAACATATGGCAACACGTGGTTCGGAAAAGGAGGAGCGAGTGGAGCATACCCGAACACTCTGGGAGTATGGAGGAGACCGGTGAAAGACAGCAGCAGAAACACAGAGGAGTTGGAGGTGGGGCAGCTGTTTCTGGTGGCGAGGATACAGTGGATGATAACTCCTCCTCGGTTAACGAAGGGAACAACTGGAAGAGCAACTCAAGGAAGCGGAAGGACGAGGAAGGGGAAGAGCAAGGAGATGACAAGGACGAGGATGCATCAAATTTAAAGAAACCCCGTGTTGTCTGGTCTGTTGAATTACATCAACAGTTTGTTGCTGCTGTTAATCAACTTGGGGTTGAAAGTGAGACTCAAAACTTCTAACAGTTTTCTTTATGATTGTACTTAGATTCTAATTGATTATCTTTTGTGCAGAGGCGGTTCCTAAGAAGATCTTAGAGCTGATGAATGTTCCTGGGCTAACCCGAGAAAACGTAGCCAGTCACCTCCAGGTATTAATCTTATATTTATATAGTGGAATGAGTCAATGAATTATGTATATACGTTCTTATCGGCTTTGTGTGGACTCGCAGAAATACCGAATATATCTAAGACGGCTTGGGGGAGTTTCTCAGCACCAAGGTAATCTTAACAACTCGTTTATGACAGGTCAAGAAGCAAGCTTTGGCCCTCTTTCGACATTGAATGGGTTTGATCTTCAAGCTCTAGCTGTCACGGGTCAGCTTCCTGCTCAGAGCCTAGCACAGCTTCAAGCCGCTGGTTTAGGCCGGCCTGCAATGGTCTCTAAGTCAGGATTGCCTGTTTCGTCTGTTGTGGATGAGAGAAGTGTATTCAGCTTTGACAACTCGAAAACGAGATTTGGAGAGGGGCTTGGGCATCACGGGCAACAACCGCAGATGAACTTACTTCATGGTGTACCCACAGGTTTACAACAACAGCTTCCTATGGGTAATCGATTGAGCATTCAGCAACAGATCGCTGCTGTTCGAGCCGGACATAGCGTTCAAAACAACGGAATGTTGATGCCTCTAGCGGGTCAGCAGCCATTACCACGGGGACCACCGCCAATGCCACCCTCGTCACAATCATCAATCAGGCAGCCTATGTTATCAAACCACGTTTCTGAGAGAAGCAGTTTCTCTGCAAGGCACAGCATCCCCGAGAGCAGCCGAGTTCTACCAACAGGTTACACCAATCTTGCAACACAACAGTCATCAAATTCAATGGCCTTTAACAACTACCAACAAGAACTTCCCGTGAACAGTTTCCCGCTAGCAAGTGCGCCAGGCTTATCCGTTCCCGTTCGGAAAGCCCCTTCTTACCAGGAAGAGGTTAACAGCTCAGAAGCCTGTTTCACTACTCCAAGCTACGACATGTTCAAGAACGATTGGGATCTTCGGAGTATCGGAATAGCTTTTGATGCACATCAGGACGCAGAATCCGCTGCGTTTTCCTCCTCAGAAGCCTACTCTTCTTCGTCCATGTCAAGAAACAACACGACAGGAGCAGCCATAGAGCATGGACGGAACCAACAGCAGCAGCTACCGCCAGGCATGATCCCACATCATCAGGTTTATGCGGATGGAAATGGCAGTTCTGTAAGAGTGAAGTCAGAGAGAGTAGCAGCGGATACATCAGCAATGCCGTTTCACGAACAGTATAGTAATCAAGAAGATCTTATGAGCGCACTTCTCAAGCAGGTTTGATTTTGATTCTTTTTACTCTTATATAGAAGCATGATTTGATCAGTCAACGCACATCACTTTTAGAGTTTGCGTTTCAAAACCAAATATATAACAGTTTTTAGATCCTTTCTCACACCATTGCTCGCGTGTCTTTCATAAAATTAACTACCACTAATAATAAGAAAAATAACATTGAAACAAAGTGACAAGAAAACGTTATATTAGACAATAACGAATATTCAACTTTTGTCACAGGAAGTTGAACTTTTAGCATCATTTTGGGCACTTCTGATAATGTTTATATTCAATGAACATCAAAAAAGTTGCAATGAAAACGTTGACTTAACAGAAGTTGAAACACAATCTTGTGTTGATACAGGAAAGAATCGCACCAATTGATGGCGAATTCGACTTGGATGCATTCTCGATCGATAATATTCCGGTTTGATTGGATAAAAGCCAATAAACCAAAGGGAATCAGGATTTGTATTGTATCATTACATGAAGATCTTACTCACTCAAATTTGTAGTCTGCATGAGATTTAACATGGCAGATTATATAAGGGAATTAATATTTATTTTTTATCTTAGGTGTTAATTTTCTTGGAGATTATTTCAAGTCCTCAGTTTGATGTTTAGGTTTTTGACAATTTAAATTGCTATACGAAGACCTCTCTTAGTGTGGTTTGTAAGTAAATGTTTCGAGCACATGCTTTAAATAGATGTATTTAGTTATGTGTCTCGATATAATCCTCACTGTCCATGAGAATCAAACCGGACTACAAAGTATGAAAACACAAAGAGTTTGTCTGTTCAATATATGTAATGTGTTATGTATACATACAGATTTACTAAAATCTGATAATAATAAATTCAACAATCACACTCTTCACAAAGCACTACTACTTCTGTAAGATATCTGGTTAGAAAGAAACAAGTGAATTGTATATTTTCTGGCTAATGGCTAAGCTCCTTCACTGTAACTCTTAAACCTGCAGAAACAATAGAGCCAAAACTACTGATATTGCCATGAGAAGAAAGGTGGACACTTGTCTCCTGTTACTGTCATTCGTGGGTAATGCAGAAGGGAGTGAACATTCCTGACCGTTGAAGAACACTTTGGTCGGAAAACCATCTCCGGAACCAACTTTGATTCCAGGAGTCAGTTTCTTGGTGAAAGAGATGACTGACTGCTGTTTCCCGGGAATCCGAAAATCTTTACTCGGTTTCTTTCCGTCTTTCTCTGCAACGAGATAGTTCAGTCCAGGGAGGCCTTCCATTAAAATAGTGTTGTTCTTTCCGTTGATAGCTATGGTAGTTCCGTTGAAGGAGTAAGCTTTCTCAAAATCCGGTACAGCATTTCTCATTTCAACTGCGGTAAACCAATCCACGATATCAGTTTCTCCCCAATTGAAGACTGTGACTCGAGCAGTCCATCCGCTTCTATAGTCCGTGGCTAGATGCCAATTTATGCTTACTCCACAGTTATCTCCACAAGGCATTGGGTCTGGGACCTTGCGGCGATTTAAGTCTGCCCAAGCGGTCATAAGTTTGGTTCGGTTCTCAAACGGAATAAGAAGAGCCTGAGGTGGAAGAAGAAGCGCTGGAGAGGTTGTGCTGCAAGCACGCGCTACTCTGTTGCTAGAGCAACCTCCACAAGCGCAGGTCTTACATGGGATGATCGAGTCATTGAAGTAAGAAGAGAATGAGACACAACACTGGGGAATAGTTGGTTGAGTGATGTTGCAGACAATTTGCCAGCTAGCAAATGCACTTCGGTTTGAAGGCAAACCACTCAGATCAGGGAACTGGCTCGAGCTGACTCGAACAGGAGGGCCACATTTGTAATCCGGGTTAAGGTTGCCTTTAATTTGCCAGCTCTGGGGAGGCGTTATAGCTGATATGTTGAGATCTGGAGGCATTTTGTAAACTTGCATTTGAAAAACCGATTTTGACTTCTTTGGATCCATGGCCCGTGGCAGAATTGTTCCGTTTCTGCAGCAAAATGGTACAAGTCCGACCTCAGAATCGTTATACTTAGTCAGAGGGAGGTCAATGATGTGTGGCCTTCTTGCACAGCTCAAGACATTGGAGAAGTCAAGTTGTTGATAGTATTTTCCTTGAGGACCATCGATGCAATCAGATGAATCGACAAGACTCGGATAAGCTCCTTTGGTAGTGATGATAAACTCATCTTTCATCCAGGCAAAACTTAGATCCCAATTATCAAGCCGACCAATCGGGTTATGATTCTCGATCGTGACCTGTGCCCAGTAACTCGACTGATATGCTTTGGTAACATCGTACATTATGGTTAGATCACCTTCTTGCCTAGGAAGGAACTTTTCACCAATTTTGTCTATTGTAATGTTGGGATTCGGCATACAGCATACTTGCAGAACATTTCTACCTGAAAAAGAAAACAGAGAGGATGTTTAGAGATGTCAGTAAAACACAAAGGAAACATTTATGATCACAGCAATCTCTAATGCATTTCAATCAAGCCACAACACAAACAAGAATGCTATGATCAAATGTAAACTGAACTGCTCAAATTCCTTTTTTTTAATCAGATATTCCTTTCACATCACTAACAAGAAGCCAAGAATGTAAATAGTTTCATAAGTAAATTAAAGTATAATCTGAGAATCGCTATTGAAGACCTGTTCAAACTTTTAATGTAGAACAAATCAACAAAAGCAATAGACTTTTTAAACAACTCAATTGATCACAAGTGGAACTAGTCAATGTTATCGTTTATAGATTTTTTTAAAACTCTTTCAGAATGAGATTAGCAACTCAAGATCACACAACATTCCAAAATCATAAGATATGAAACAAGAAAATGAAAATAAAATACATGACAAAACTTGAACTAGTGTTACCTCTTTGAGTGGGTTTGGGACAAGACCATCCATCATTAACAAGACTGATATTCTTCGGAAGTGGAACATTCGGAGGAGCAACACCGAACTGAGTACCCACGAGCTCGACACGTGCTTGCATCTGAGTGATGTCACCAGCCGTCATAATAGCCGACTTCAAATCCGCCGATGGAAACCCGGCGAAGATTGTCCCATTCTCCACACTTACCGGAAGACTAGAACCGTCGCTGAGAACAGCGTTAGTGGCTGAAACAAGTATCTCGCGGTGGGCGAATCCAACGAAGACACGCCATGATTTAAGCTCGTTGCGGCCGTTGTTGAGCACCGTGATCTCCGACTCAAACCGGTACGGCTGGTTCTTCGTGTCGTTCGGTTTAATACCGGTTCCGGTCGAGTAAGTGTACGAGATAAACACGCCGTTGCAACGATCGGCGTCTGGAGAGCGTGGTGGAGGAGCGTTGGGCTGAGACGACGTTAGTGGAATCGCCACCAAGAGAGATAAGAAGAGAATCCATGAAATGAAATTCGGAGTTAAACCCATGAACATCCTAAATCTCTTTACTCACAAAAAAGAAGAAGAGAGCTTTTAATTTAAAGAGAAGAGGAAGAGACTGCGTTATTCAAGAGACCAGCTATGTAATGAAATTATGTGCGTGTTCAAATTGTGTATGTTCCTTTGTGTTTGGTCGTTTTTTCGTTTTTGGGTCTTGAATTAAGCAAAGGTTTTCAACTAATGCCAAAGACAAAAATCTCTTCTTTTGAATCTTTCCTAATATTTTATCATTTAGTTTATATGATTTTTTAAGATTGCTTCTGGAATTTATGGATGTATTGAGAGTGATATGATCACTTACATATGTCATGAAGATTTTACTTGTTTTTGTAAAGAATGAAGAGAAAGAAAAAAAAAAGAAAAGAAATCGTGTTTCCAAATTTAAGAAATACTAGTGTTTATGAATTTATATATATAAGATATCTTACTGATTTTAGTCTGATAAATAAATATTTAGTATAAAGTGACTTTTTGTTAATAATTAAAATGAATAATATTGATCTATAATTTAAACTCATTAAAACCACTGTATCACCTAAAATGAATTTAATTTTTTTTTCAACAATTAAAATGAAAAATATTGATGTAAAGTAATCTTTTAGAGTCGAAATTCAAGCAAAACTATATAATTTCTAGAGTTTGCCTCACGTGATATAGATTTTGTTCATCCAACTGTTATAAGAAAATTCACAAGTGACTATTTAACTACTAGGCATAAAACATTTGTTGAATTTTTTTGGGTGAATCGATTTTTCTTTCTTCAGAAAACTCTCTTGCGAAACCTAACCGCTGTTATATGTCTTTTTTTTATGGAGCACCGACTAGAGGCTCCCCTAGCTATGGTGGTGCTTCTCCTTTGTATCTTTAAACTTATGTGTTGTTATTCTGGTGTCAGGGAAGATTTTGTTCCAAAGAAGGTGGTTATCGTCAAATTTCGTTTTTTGACTCTGTCGATATTTTCATTCATACTTAGTTTTTCTGAAACTCGACCTTGAACGGTCTCAGTCTGGATCCAGCTCAAATGTGTTATTGATGGTTACTTATGGCACTTCTGAACATGTATCATCTCTTCCCTATAAATTCAGATTTTCATTTATGCCAATTTTAGTTAAATTCCAGCTATATCTAGTATATTTGGTTAGGATGTTTAATAGCGATCCATTCATGGCTTGGTTAGATGTATTTGGTTTAGGCTTTTGATAAATATTTTCTCCTAATTGAGTTTTGTTTTTATCTCTCCGGATGATATGTGTTTGGTCTCTTTGAGGTCAATTTCTTACTCGTTTGGGATTTGTTTCGCTCATTTTATGCACTATTAAGGCTTGATCGAGGTCTAGTATATTCAAAGGTTTCTCTAGAAGCGTAAATATGTCGTTCTTGCCAATCATTCGGTTCTTATTCGACTTTGCCACTACATGAAAATTGTGAGATTTTATTCTTCTTTGTTCTGAAACCTAGATCGTCAATTATTCGGTGTTCTCAGTCACTATAGGAGGTTTCACCTTCCAATTTAACTGTGTTTGCTTTACAGAGGCCTTGTTTCAACCGTTTGAGGATTGCTATTTTTGATTACTTACCTTATCGTCTTTTATTTGTCTTTTTGGATTTAACTTGTTACTTTAAATTTTCGCTTTTGGTTTTAAGATTTTGGAGACATTGTATTGTTTGTCGGTTATAGAATTGCAGTGTTGTGTTATTCATGTTTCTATTATTATATCTAGACAAAAAAGGTATTGAAAATTGGGTTGACGAATTATTTTACTTTGTACTTGTTTATTTATCGGAAAAAACTTATACGTATTCGCTATTTATTTTATGCCATAATTTTTGTTTATTATTTGTATTAATACATGAACTATCACTATGGACTATATTAGTACCTTTTACTTAATGAATTTAGCTAAGATAATTAAAAAAAAAAAAAATGAATCGGACTAAATCTAAACTCATCGTCCAACTCAAATACACTTGAAGAATCAACGATTCAAAGAGTCGAATTAAGCAGAAAATCGATTTGGGGATTTTCAAAAACTAGGATTTTTCATTCTGTTTTCTTTTAGATTGCTAAGATTATTAAATTAAAAACTTCTGCTTTAATTGATTCCTGAAGGGTTTGGTAAATGCAAATCAGACGAGAATTTAAATAAGATTCTCCCGGAAGTCCAACAAAATAAGAAGAAGAACTATTAAGTATATGTAACTTCTGCATCATTTGATTCATCAAAATTTAAATTAAACCCCATAATTTAACTTCTCCAGGATCGCTCTCTTCTTGATCATTATTCAAATTAAACCCCCAAGAACAAGCTTCACCACCTTTGTTACCATTATTGAACAGATTAATGACTTTATCCATGAGATCTGAGTTTTGATTAATCACTTCCGATGAACCAAGCTCAATGTTGCCGTTTTCCGCTGCAATACACACCATCATCCTCAAACCATAGATTCTCTTTTCCAAGAGTGAGAGAGTGATGAGAATGTTGAGTGATCTGAAGCCATGGCGTGGAACAGTAAAGGATAATGTTTGGAATCAATTAGAGGAAGAAGACGAGTCTTCATTTTTTTATAGGTTTTCTAATGACTTCATGTTGGTTAACAAATTCAAAAATGAAAACATTGTCGTTTTGACTGAAAAAGTAAAATTAAACTGTTAATAAAATGCAAATAAAAATGTATTAATATAGGTAAAAAAGAAAGTTGATGAGTTAATACGAAAATAAAAATGTTTATAAATAATAAAAAATACATGTTTTTTATGTGATTTATAAATAAGTACATCGTGAAATAATTGAATTTGAAAAGTAACGCATAAATTTTAACTGTTGCGAAGAAAGAATGAGTCAAAAAATGAACAAAATAGCCTATGAGTTAATACTAAAAATAAAAAATTTATAATACAAAATAAATAGTGAATGTAATTGTCATTTAGTCTAGTAGCAGGTGGTAAGTCCTCAAGAGGCATGCACACTTGCACATCCTGAGATCGAGTCCCCCACTTGCATTTGCAAAAACTTGGTTAATATACCGGTAATTTATGATCCAATGTTAAAAAAAAAATAAAAAAATAGTGAATAAATACATGTTTTCATTCTTTAGCTTCACGCCTTTATTACCTACCACGTCACCATTTGTCCCCCCCACAGTCTCCATTTTAATTTTTTTTAATCTTATTTCTCCTTCACCACTTTACATTTTTTTAACATTCTTGACTTTTACATATTCAAAACATCATTATGATAATCTTGGCGGTTCATCATAATTATATGATGGTTTATTTAGGCTGAATCAAATAATCAGTTACGTTTGAAAATCAATTCTGGTAGGCCCACAAGTTACACACTCGTACAGTATTATTTAATAAAGATTCAATCCCTTCAAAAAAAAAAATATATATATAACTCAGTGATCAAAGCAATGGGTAATATGGTTACTTCCTATGAAACTGTATAAAGTTTTGAAATTTAAAACCAAATGTGACATCAAAAACATAAAAACAAAAACAAAATAGAGGTAGGGTTGATGTAGAGAAGACAAATAGTGTCACGCGCATCTATACATCGATTGCCCCGTAACGACCCAATATTCTGGGCCTGAGGGGCCCATTTAGATAAGAGACATTGAGGGCTAAAAAAGGACCAAATCTTTAGTGTAATGCATTGTGTAAGGATGAGTTGGCTGAAGTGGGTAAGTACCCCTCCCATCTTCCCAAGCATGTCCGCATCGCCCACACCAGGTGCGACCAGTGTCAAAAAAAATAAAAATACCCTAAGTGTTTGAATTCATTAAGCCAATGAACACATAACATTAGTGGGAATACTAGAACTTACACATTCATTAATATTTATATATTTCTACCTCTAAGTTAATCAAAACCTCTCACTTAATTATTCCCTAATGATAAAAAACAGAAACACTTAGGCGTAAACAGAGGCACAAGAGAGCGCCATGAGAAGTACAGCAGCTCTTTCTTCTTCACCGAGTTTCCTCCATAGTCTCTTCTTCTCAACCGCTGATCTCTTCATTACCGGTACTTTAAACCCTAAATCCAAAAATTTACTCACTCCTTTGTTGCTGCTACTACTACTACTTTTAGTGTTGCAAGTTCTGGGATCATCTT
Source organism: Lepidium sativum (assembly GCA_023374145.1). Classification (NCBI taxonomy): domain Eukaryota; kingdom Viridiplantae; phylum Streptophyta; class Magnoliopsida; order Brassicales; family Brassicaceae; genus Lepidium; species Lepidium sativum. The sequence goes on along the minus strand of JAKUCM010005375.1, from coordinate 8,020 downwards.
CTTTCTTCATCTTGTTTTTGGCATTCCGATGATCAAGGTTTAGATCATTGTTGGTACTGCTCTTTCTGTTTCTCTTCTTCTCCTCTGATTTCATTCCCAAGGCCGCTTGCCTCTTCTTCCTGCTCTTGATCCCACAAGCATTGCACAATGACTGCATATAACACAAACATATCATATAGATTTGAACCAATAAATTTGTGAACATAACATTATATCAGAGTCAGATTAGCTAATTCCGCGATCCTATGAACAGATCTGCAAAAAATAGGAAACCCAGAATAAGATTGAAAGTAAAAGGATTACTTAAAAATATCACCTTAGGTCCGGCAGGGCCACCACGCCAAAGAGGAGTTCGGAGAGTTCCGCAATTAACGCAAGTCCGCTTCGTATCACTACAACTTCCACCGCCACTTCCACTGCTACTGCAGTTCTCGTTATCAACATCAGATAACTCTCCGGCAGAGTCGACCTTAGTTTTCGTTTCTTCTGATCCCTCAGACATCGTAAGTGTAAAGATAAGGAAGAGAGAGAGACGGCGATCGGTAAGCAACGGATTAAACAAACTGAGTCTGATTTTATAATTGGGGGACGAAGGCGGGGGCGGAAACCCTAGGATTTCGGGGCACTTGAATTTACTAAATACCCTCGAGCGGGAGCTTTTATTACGTTTTTACCACCCGCCAAATAATTTAGTAGACAAATACGAGGGAAAGATTTAATTCAACATTTTTTAAAAATAAAATAGAAGAAAAAATAGACCCGCCGCTTGTGAGATATTCAAAAGTCGCGCAAAATTTTGAGGCTTCTGCTTCTTTGGTTTCTTCCTACCCTAACAACAATCATGTGTATTCACATCTATTTTTTCAATGTTTCTTCAATATTTATTATCATTTCAATTCAGTTATAAATCTTATCTTTATTTTAGAATGTTGACATTAGATTTATCAAATGTATACTACTGAAGGATCACAATATTATGGCTACTAAAAAATACCATATCATATGTGATTGAGTCTGTGTTCCTAATTTGAGTCTAAAGTTAAATATAACCAAAGCAAATTACGGATCAGATGTTCATAACTTCCTAACTAAAACTTAAAAAAATATATAAATCATTGAATTATTATAGGCCACGAGGATATCCAATACGTTTTTACGATTTCATACAACACAAAATAATGGGAAAAATTCTCGAAGATAAATATATCCATTGGGCCTCATATGACATAGTCCAAACCCATAACCATGAGGTAGTAGTTAAGTTATCAAATAAACTCGTACTAATTAAAACACAAGCATGAGATATAGAAACATTATGCACGAGGCCATCCAATTGAAAATGGTTGTCCAGTGGCTTTCCAACTTCCCATGTCATAGCAGCTGCAATCACCAACAAAATACAATTACGACACCGTTTTATTCTCAAAAACTGGTGTGATCAAAACCTTTAAAGAGGAGATATTTGAATAAACTCATGATGGATCATGGTTGAGAAAGCAGAATCAAAACCTTTGCATTGAATAATTTGTCCAGTGGTGAAAGAACTTGCTTGTTTGATATATTGTATTGTGTGAATGATTGTGAGATTACAGAGAAGCGAGTTAAATAGTTGGAAATGGAAGATGATTTATTTTACATAAAAGCCATTGGAATTAAAAATTTCTTAGTTTTCATGTCGACATATGTCGATAGTTTTGGATTTAGTGTTACTAGGGGCGTTTTTTAAGGTTTTTGTTAGGAAAAACGACTCAGCTTCTTGTGTTTGTGGTAACTATCAACGACCTGTGTACCAAATGCAATCTCCTACGTTATATTACAACTTGTTGATTTCGTGTGTGTTTGTTTGTTTAGTGTTGCGTAATGATAAACAAGAGAAAGACACAAAACATATACGAGTTCCCAAAACCAAACATTGGTCAAGGTACGTCTCGTCGGAAAGCCTCCGGATAGATTATAATAAAACAGAGAAATACAAGTACAACCTTCACCCTCACCGAGATAATCCCTACCACAAGCTGATTACAGAACTATGTTCTTACCACCCGTCTATTACTCTATATATGTCTGTATTATCTATTCCTCTCAGATGCCTGAAATGTGCTCCCTAAGCTTAGCCACAACTCTACACAACGTCTCTCTTATGTTGTATGAGAATAAACCCTTAAGAATGTCTTAACATGAGCTTGACTTAAATACTATACACTTATTCTTCATGAGCTTCAAGATACATCTCAGCCTAAATAACAACCAATTAAAATCACGATCCACAACAACCTGAATCCAGCTCATAAACCTGAGCCCATCTCAGCAACTTGTCTTGGACTTATAAACATGAACCCAATCCAACAATTAGAGTCCAAATCGTATTCCAACATTCTCCACCCTGAGTTGACTCTTTATCCAACAGAGCTTCTAAAGATAATAAACCTTATCTTCCTCTGTCCCTTCCCTGACAGTCACTTTTCAAAACCCTCGACAATCACTTGTTGGGATCACAGTTTAGTGTCTGAGCTAGTGTGAGATTTTGAGAACTCTCAGACTCTCCTTTGTCTTCATAAACTTCTTTACCGAAACTAATTTTGTCAAAACATCCGCCAGATTTTCCTTTATTGCAATCTTCAACGCCTCAACCAACCCTTCTTCAATTACGTCCTTGATGAAGTGATAACAAGTCTGCATGTGCTTTGTTCTCTCATGGAATACACTGTTATTTGCAAAATAGATGCCACTTTGGGAATCACTAAACAACCGAGTTGTACCATCCTAAAGACCCAATTCACATGTAATTGATTTCAACCACAAGGCTTCTTTTTCCGCTTCCGCTAAGGCCATGCATTCATCATCAATAGTTGACAAAGTAACAATTTGTTGTAATCCTGACCGCCAACTCACTGTTTTTGAACCTATTTAAACACATAACTTGTAATTGGTCTTCTCCAATCTAAATTAGCTGTGTAGTCACTATCACAAAATCTTGTTACTCTTAAATTTTCTGATTTTGTTAAAATCAGTACACAATCTTTTGTTTCCCTTAAATATATGAGAATCCATCTAACAACTGACCAATGTTCTTTACAAGGTGAACTCATAATTCGACGCACCAATCCAACCGTGTGAGCTATGTCTAGCTGTGTACCAACGATGGCATACATCAGACTCCCGACAACACTGCAATAAGGTACATTTTTTCATCTCACAAGCATGAACTGAGTTCCAATAGGTGTATTTACTGTTTTTGTTTTAGTCACCTGAAACGTCCTCAACATCTTGGCTATGTGCACTTCCTGAGAGAACCTTAAAACACCCTCCTTTTTGTCATGCACTATGTCCATTCCCAAAATCATATTTGTTGCTCCTAAGTCCTTAATTTCAAATTCACTGTTCAACAGGTCTTTGAGTTTATGAATTTCAGTTTGACTCTTGGTTGAAATCAACATGTCATCCACGTATAACAACATATAGAGATAATTAGTCTCATCATACTTCTTAAATACACACACGGATCATGCCTACTCCTTGCATAACCTTTAGCATTCATAAACTCGTCAAATTGCAGATTACACTATATTGGTGATTGTTTTAAGCGATACAATGAATTCTGTAACAAACATACGTCTTTACCTTTAGAAAAACCTTCAGGTTGATCCATCAATATTCTTTTATCCAATTTACCATGTAGAAAGGTTGTCTTTACATTCATATGTATTATCTCAAAATCATAATGTACCATAATTGACAAAATAATTTGAATTGTAACCTATTTTACTAGAGGAGCAAACACCTTGTTGTACTCAAGTCCTTCGATCTGATAACACCCCTTGACAACTAGTCTAACTTTTAATCTAGGCTCATCAATCCCTGGTATTCCTGGCTTGAATTTGTATATCCACTTGCAACCAATTGATCTCTGGATATCCGGTATTTCAATCAGTTTCCAACTCTTGTTTTTCAAACGACTGTATATTGATAGTTATGTCATCTTTAATTGCCATCGTTCGCAATGTGTGTCTACTACATGATTCTTTGTAACCGACAACAAGATTTATGTAAATACTGAGTCTGATTAAGTCAAAAATTTAGTGTTGGAATCGCAACTGAGCTTGAGTAATTGGATTCAGCTAAAGTTACTGTAATAACTACATCATTTACAAGAAACTTGATTTAAACTCGATAGAAGTGGTTTAAAAGTTACTAGGGAAAGAAGATCATATGAAGTTAGTAAGGTGATCAAGGATTTTTGCCACAGACTGGTTTCAGGTTAATCAACATCAAAATGAATGATCTGATTGGGTACACTCTCTACACTCTTTCGATCAAGAAGAAGAGAAGTTTTTGTACCTGTTTTTTTTATAAAGATTTTACAGGAGGAGAAAAAGACTTCGTCGCCGATCAGCTAATGGCAGACTGTTAATTAACGGACGAAATCATCTCATGACGAATCAGATTCTCTACACAAAGTCAGGGTTTTTTTCTTTTTTCTTTTTGAGCGAGAATTGAAAGATTTAGCGGGGTTTTCACTACTCGCAAGACACTTCGAGAGATTATCAATCATCCACATCAATAGAGAAACTCATTAACTCAAAAAGTGACTAAAAGCATTTGCTAATAACAAAAGGACAAAGTGTGAGAATTTAGTTTGAACTAGAGTCTTTATTAAATTTGAATAGTTATCAAAACTATGTCGTGTTAATTTCATATGGATCCTTGTATTTAAGTATTCCAAAATTTAAAGTTTGCGACAAGAATTCTTTAAAGTTCTACTCTTTCGCTATTTTCTCTTTTCTTCTACTTCTTATTCTTTAATTTTCTCAGATAAATCTCAGGTTCTATTAAAACTAGGGTTGTTAATTTAGGTTTGTGAATCCATTTATTGAATGGTTTCTATTGTACTAAACTAAACTGATTTAGTAAAAAAATGTTTAATTGGTATGGATGGGTTTACATATATTAAATAGGCCTTTAATTAACTAAACGCGTCCCAGTTAAACCTATTTACATAACTGATCCATCACCTTCTTTTTTTTTCTTGACTTTGAAACCTCATTTCCTTTTCTATACGTTTGAAGTTTTTCAAGTCACCGTTGAAAGGTCCATGTTTTGCCATTGCATCGTTGGAGATAATGGTATTCAAGTTCGGATTTCTCTCTTCTAGAAATCTATGCTATATGTATGCTCTATAGTTTTTCTAGATTTGATTAAATTTTTCGGAGATACAAATGTATAATTGATAGGATCGATGCTTTATAGTCCTTTGATGTTGTCCATGTGGCTTTTTATTGTTGTATTGAAATTTGATTTTATGGATGATAGTGATTTTATCTCTTTGACTAAGTTAGTTGATGATAAGTTTAGTTGTTAAAGTATTAATACAGTCGTACTGAGAGCAGGGAGAGTCTAGGAGCGAGATCAAGCAGTTGCAGACACTTAAATTACAATAGATTTGAAACAAAGCTTCCTAAGGAACCGAGTGAAAACGTTGTGGACGACTACATCCAGAAGAGTGACTGGAATCAAACGAAAACTGATCAGCAAAAAGATGAGAAGTTGATGAACATACTTTTTGATGAGCGAGCAAGAGTGAACGAGTGAGAAGATGAACATTCTTTTTGAGAATCTACATATCAAAATGAACTACCAAGAGTGACGTAAAACTCTTAATCTTCAACTCACACTCACTCAGGATATTATAGACAAGAGTAAAAAGCAAGAGTATGGATATTACACACCATACAAATCAAACAAGTAAAGAGTTTGTAAGAAAATGTTTGATGGTCTTCATTCAAGGGATTCAAGAGTTTAAATAGGCAAAACATAAGGAAACTAGGGTTGCTGGAAAATGACTCAAAAAAATAGGCCCATAAATAAAGTCCAAAACAAAAAGGTCCAAACTTCTTTGAGTCTTCACCAATGTTTCCTAAAGGGTTGTAGAGAAAATAGTGTTTGCAACTTACCTCATTAAAAACCTTGTCTAGAAAATCCAAGTTGGGACAAAACTAGACCAAGGGAAAAAGAGTACAAGAGCACATACCTCTCTTAGGCAATACTTAGATAGTTTGAATCACAACCAATGTAGTTGGATTAGCTATAAAGCTAAGATTCCTTTCATGTTGATTGAACATTGTGCTAATGGCTTGTTGAAGTCTTTATGCTTTAAATCTTGTCATTGGTCCACTTGGTACTTCCATGGCTTGATGCAATTTCTTTGGTCCGAGTTGTTTAAGTATTCCTTGCTCTGGTTCCACTTGCGCTTCCCTGAGTGGTTTTGGTGATCGGGCACAATTCCATCCTTTGATATGCGCTTGCTTGAGCGGTCTGGTTGAGTGGTCATTTTCCAGTTTCTTGATTTGCGCTTGCGTGAGTGGTCTTTTTTTAGTGGTCATTTTTCAAATGCTCATTTTGCGCTTGTTTGAGTGGCCTGCTTGATTGGCGTTTATTCGTTCTTATATCATCATTCCCTTCTTTAGAAGGACTTGACCTCAAATCCGTATTATCTACAACATAAGGAACCAAGTCAACAACATTAAAACTATTACTAACATAATACTTACCTTGCAAGTCATATTGGTACTCATTGATCTTCTTGATGATCTGAGAAATGGTCCATCCATCCTTGGCATTAACTTAGATTTGCTCTCATCAAGAAAATGTTCCTTCCTTAGATGTATCCAAGCCAGATCTCCCTCCTCGAATACCACCTTCTTGCGTTCTTTGTTGGCTTGGGTGCATACTTCTCTATTTTGGCTTAAACATTGATCCTTACTTGCTCATGTATTTGCTTGACAACCTCAGCTTTTTTCTTTCCATCCTTATTAATTCTCTCATTGAAAGGTAAAGTCATTAGGTCCAGTGAAGAGATAAGATTGAATCCATAAACGATTTAGAAAGAAGAAAATTTAGTAGCAGAATGCATAACATGATTTTATGCAAATTCAACATGAGGCAAACATTTTTCCCAAGTCCTAAGTTTACGCTTAATCAATGCCCTAAGAAGTGTAGATAATGTTCTATTAGCTACTTCAATTTTCCCATTGGTTTGAGGGTGATATGTAGTATAGAACAATAACTTAGTTTCTAGCTTAGACCATAATGTCTTCCAAAAGTAGCTAAGGAACTTAACATCACAATTTGACACTATAGACTTAGACATTCGATGCAACCTAATGATTTCTCTAAAGAATAGGCTAACAACATTCACAACATCATCAGTTTCATGACATGGAAAATGTGTCATCTTAGAGAATCTATCCACAACCACAAATATTGAGTCTCAACTAGTCATAGTCCTCTGAAATTCCATAACAAAGGCCATTGAAATATTATGCCATGGATGTAGAGGAATGGGTAAAGGTGTATACAAACTGTTGGGTTGTAATTTAGCCTTAGGCTACTTACAAGTTGTGCATCAAGGACAATGCTTCTCCACGTCTCTCTATAGGTTAGGCCAATGGAAGTGTTCTTGCATCATCTGCAAGGTTTTGTCAACTCCAAAATGTTCCATCAAGCCTCTACTGTGTGCTTCCTTAATACACAAATCTCTCAAATAAGAGTTACGAAGACACATACGGTTGTTATAAAAGAGAAATCCCTCGTGAATATAGTATTTTCCATGAGCAAACTTCTCACAAGCTGCAAGAATCTTCTCAAAATCGGAGTCAGAATTATATTGAGACTTAATGTGTTCAAAACCACGTAATTTAGCATCAAGAGTATTGAGAAGAGTGTACCTCCTTGATAATACATCAACGACTACATTATCCTTACCATTCTTATAGTTGATCACATAAGAGAATGTTTCAATAAATTCGACCCACTATGCATGTCTCTTGTTTAGCTTGTGTTGTCCTTGAGATACTTTAGTGATTCATGGTCTGTGTGAATGACGAACTCTTTAGGCAACAAGTAATGATGCCACGTTTGCAAGGCCTTTACCAAAGAATAGAGTTCCTTATCATATATTGGATAGTTCAAGGTGGCGCCTCCTAGCTTCTCACCGAAGAAGGCTATAAGATTTTTATTCTGC
>JAKUCM010005374.1:0-16476 GCA_023374145.1 Lepidium sativum | reverse complement strand
AATAACTAGTTCACACCCACTTCGAATAGTCATGGCGTTAGCGTGATATTTCTTGGGATTTTGCACTAATTTCCCAAGGAGTTGCCCTGCAGTTTTCACTATAGGGGAGGAATCTTGTTGACTCTTAACATAGATAAGTCTTGCATTAAGTGTCTCGAGCTTACAATTACAATCGTTGTAAGATGAGGCAATCTTAGAATGTACGTCGGCGAATGTATTAGTCAATTATGTAGTAAACATAACCATTGCTTCAACCTATTGAATTCTTTGTTTTACAACATCTTTTGAAAATTTCTGATAAGGAGGCATTAGCCTGAAAACATCCAAAATAGGTATCTTTACCTCGATATTCGTCATTTGCTTGTCAGAAAGAGCATTATACCTTTATGTTACGCCTTTTAAAACCTACGTGGAAAAGGTAATTGATTTTTAAAAGGATGAGGGACAAAGGGTTTAGGCTTCTCTTGTTTAGTTGTCTGTTTTGGAGCCTGTGAGGACAACACTCAAGATGGTGTATCTCGAGTGTCTTGCTCGAGTATCACCTCCGGTGGCAGTTTCTTAATCTATTCAGCCTTATCTTGGCGAAGGATATCCACCCAAACTTGAATGTCTCTTTTGTTCTCGACTCGAATAACTAGTTCACACCCACTTCGAAGAGTCATGGCGTTAGCGTGATATTTCTTGGGATTTTGCACTAATTTCCCAAGGAGTTGCCCAGCAGTTTTCACTATAGGGGAGGAATCTTGTTGACTCTTAACATAGATAAGTCTTGCATTAAGTGTCTCGAGCTTACAATTACAATCGTTGTAAGATGAGGCAATCTTAGAATGTACGTCGGCGAATGTATTAGTCAATTATGTAGTAAACATAACCATTGCTTCAACCTATTGAATTCTTTGTTTTACAACATCTTTCGAAAATTTCTGATAAGGAGGCATTAGCCTGAAAACATCCAAAATAGGTATCTTTACCTCGATATCCGTCATTTGCTTGTCAAAAAGAGCCTTATACCATTATGTTACACCTTTTTAAACCTACTTGGAAAAGGTAATTGAGGTTTAAAAGGATGAGGGACAAAGGGTTTAGGCTTCTCTTGTTTAGTTGTCTGTTTTGGAGCCTGTGAGGACAACACTCAAGATGGTGTATCTCGAGTGTCTTGCTCGAGTATCACCTCCGGTGGCAGTTTCTTAATCTATTCAGCCTTATCTTGGCGAAGGATATCCACCTAAACTTGAATGTCTCTTTCGTTCTTGAGTCGAATAACTAGTTCACACCCACTTCGAAGAGTCATGGCGTTAGCGTGATATTTCTTGGGCTTTTGCACTAATTTCCCAAGGAGTTGCCCTGCAGTTTTCACTATAGGGGAGGAATCTTGTTGACTCTTAACATAGATAAGTCTTGCATTAAGTGTCTCGAGCTTACAATTACAATCGTTGTAAGATGAGGCAATCTTAGAATGTACGTCGGCGAATGTATTAGTCAATTATGTAGTAAACATAACCATTGCTTCAACCTATTGAATTCTTTGTTTTACAACATCTTTTGAAAATTTCTGATAAGGAGGCATTAGCCTGAAAACATCCAAAATAGGTATCTTTACCTCGATATCCGTCATTTGCTTGTCAAAAAGAGCCTTATACCATTATGTTACACCTTTTAAAACCTACATGGAAAAGGTAATTGAGGTTTAAAAGGATTAGGGACAAAGGGTTTAGGCTTCTCTTGTTTAGTTGTCTGTTTTGGAGCCTGTGAGGACAACACTCAAGATGGTGTGTCTCGAGTGTCTTGCTCGAGTGTCACCTCTGGTGGCAGTTTCTTAATCTTTTAAGCCTTATCTTGGCGAAGGTTATCCACCCAAACTTGAATGTCTCTTTCGTTCTCGACTCGAATAACTAGTTCACACCCACTTCGAATAGTCATGGCGTTAGCGTGATATTTCTTGGGATTTTGCACTAATTTCCCAAGGAGTTGCCCAACAGTTTTCACTATAGGGGAGGAATCTTGTTGACTCTTAACATAGATAAGTCTTGCATTAAGTGTCTCGAGCTTACAATTACAATCGTTGTAAGATGAGGCAATCTTAGAATGTACGTCGGCGAATGTATTAGTCAATTATGTAGTAAACATAACCATTGCTTCAACCTATTGAATTCTTTGTTTTACAACATCTTTCGAAAATTTCTGATAAGGAGGCATTAGCCTGAAAACATCCAAAATAGGTATCTTTACCTCGATATTCGTCATTTGCTTGTCAGAAAGAGCATTATACCTTTATGTTACGCCTTTTAAAACCTACGTGGAAAAGGTAATTGATTTTTAAAAGGATGAGGGACAAAGGGTTTAGGCTTTTCTTGTTTAGTTGTCTGTTTTGGAGCCTGTGAGGACAACACTCAAGATGGTGTATCTCGAGTGTCTTGCTCGAGTATCACCTCCGGTGGCAGTTTCTTAATCTATTCAGCCTTATCTTGGCGAAGGATATCCACCCAAACTTGAATGTCTCTTTTGTTCTCGACTCGAATAACTAGTTCACACCCACTTCGAAGAGTCATGGCGTTAGCGTGATATTTCTTGGGATTTTGCACTAATTTCCCAAGGAGTTGCCCTGCAGTTTTCACTATAGGGGAGGAATCTTGTTGACTCTTAACATAGATAAGTCTTGCATTAAGTGTCTCGAGCTTACAATTACAATCGTTGTAAGATGAGGCAATCTTAGAATGTACGTCGGCGAATGTATTAGTCAATTATGTAGTAAACATAACCATTGCTTCAACCTATTGAATTCTTTGTTTTACAACATCTTTCGAAAATTTCTGATAAGGAGGCATTAGCCTGAAAACATCCAAAATAGGTATCTTTACCTCGATATTCGTCATTTGCTTGTCAGAAAGAGCCTTATACCTTTATGTTACACCTTTTTAAACTTACTTGGAAAAGGTAATTGAGGTTTAAAAGGATGAGGGACAAAGGGTTTAGGCTTCTCTTGTTTAGTTGTCTGTTTTGGAGCCTGTGAGGACAACACTCAAGATGGTGTATCTCGAGTGTCTTGCTCGAGTATCACCTCCGGTGGCAGTTTCTTAATCTATTCAGCCTTATCTTGGCGAAGGATATCCACCTAAACTTGAATGTCTCTTTCGTTCTTGAGTCGAATAACTAGTTCACACCCACTTCGAAGAGTCATGGCGTTAGCGTGATATTTCTTGGGCTTTTGCACTAATTTCCCAAGGAGTTGCCCTGCAGTTTTCACTATAGGGGAGGAATCTTGTTGACTCTTAACATAGATAAGTCTTGCATTAAGTGTCTCGAGCTTACAATTACAATCGTTGTAAGATGAGGCAATCCTAGAATGTACGTCGGCGAATGTATTAGTCAATTATGTAGTAAACATAACCATTGCTTCAACCTATTGAATTCTTTGTTTTACAACATCTTTCGAAAATTTCTGATAAGGAGGCATTAGCCTGAAAACATCCAAAATAGGTATCTTTACCTCGATATCCGTCATTTGCTTGTCAAAAAGAGCCTTATACCATTATGTTACACCTTTTAAAACCTACTTGGAAAAGGTAATTGAGGTTTAAAAGGATGAGGGACAAAGGGTTTAGGCTTCTCTTGTTTAGTTGTCTGTTTTGGAGCCTGTGAGGACAACACTCAAGATGGTGTGTCTCGAGTGTCTTGCTCGAGTGTCACATCTGGTGGCAGTTTCTTAATCTTTTAAGCCTTATCTTGGCGAAGGTTATCCACCCAAACTTGAATGTCTCTTTTGTTCTCGACTCGAATAACTAGTTCACACCCACTTCGAAGAGTCTTGGCGTTAGCGTGATATTTCTTGGGATTTTGCACTAATTTCCCAAGGAGTTGCCCAGCAGTTTTCACTATAGGGGAGGAATCTTGTTGACTCTTAACATAGATAAGTCTTGCATTAAGTGTCTCGAGCTTACAATTACAATCGTTGTAAGATGAGGCAATCTTAGAATGTACGTCGGCGAAAGTATTAGTCAATTATGTAGTAAACATAACCATTGCTTCAACCTATTGAATTCTTTGTTTTACAACATCTTTCGAAAATTTCTGATAAGGAGGCATTAGCCTGAAAACATCCAAAATAGGTATCTTTACCTCGATATCCGTCATTTGCTTGTCAAAAAGAGCCTTATACCATTATGTTACACCTTTTTAAACCTACTTGGAAAAGGTAATTGAGGTTTAAAAGGATGAGGGACAAAGGGTTTAGGCTTCTCTTGTTTAGTTGTCTGTTTTGGAGCCTGTGAGGACAACACTCAAGATGGTGTGTCTCGAGTGTCTTGCTCGAGTGTCACCTCTGGTGGCAGTTTCTTAATCTTTTAAGCCTTATCTTGGCGAAGGTTATCCACCCAAACTTGAATGTCTCTTTCGTTCTCGACTCGAATAACTAGTTCACACCCACTTCGAATAGTCATGGCGTTAGCGTGATATTTCTTGGGATTTTGCACTAATTTCCCAAGGAGTTCCCCAACAGTTTTCACTATAGGGGAAGAATCTTGTTTACTCTTAACATAGATAAGTCTTGCATTATTTGTCTCGAGCTTACAATTACGATCGTTGTAAGATGAGGCAATCATATAATGTACCTCGGCGAATATATTAGTCAATTATGTACTAAACATAACCATTGCTTCAACCTATTGAATTCTTTGTTTTACAACATCTTTCAAAAATTTCTGATATGAGGCATTAGCCTGAAAACATCCAAAATAGGTATCTTTACCTCGATATCCGTCATTTGCTTGTCAAAAAGAGCCTTATACCTTTATGTTATGCCTTGTTAAACCTACTTGGAAAAGGTAATTGAGGTTTAAAAGGATGAGGGACAAAGGGTTTAGGCTTCTCTTGTTTAGTTGTCTGTTTTGGAGCCTGTGAGGACAACACTCAAGATGGTGTATCTCGAGTGTCTTGCTCGAGTATCACCTCCGGTGGCAGTTTCTTAATCTATTCAGCCTTATCTTGGCGAAGGATATCCACCCAAACTTGAATGTCTCTTTTGTTCTCGACTCGAATAACTAGTTCACACCCACTTCGAAGAGTCATGGCGTTAGCGTGATATTTCTTGGGATTTTGCACTAATTTCCCAAGGAGTTGCCCAGCAGTTTTCACTATAGGGGAGGAATCTTGTTGACTCTTAACATAGATAAGTCTTGCATTAAGTGTCTCGAGCTTACAATTACAATCGTTGTAAGATGAGGCAATCTTAGAATGTACGTCGGCGAATGTATTAGTCAATTATGTAGTAAACATAACCATTGCTTCAACCTATTGAATTCTTTGTTTTACAACATCTTTCGAAAATTTCTGATAAGGAGGCATTAGCCTGAAAACATCCAAAATAGGTATCTTTACCTCGATATTCGTCATTTGCTTGTCAGAAAGAGCATTATACCTTTATGTTACGCCTTTTAAAACCTACGTGGAAAAGGTAATTGATTTTTAAAAGGATGAGGGACAAAGGGTTTAGGCTTCTCTTGTTTAGTTGTCTGTTTTGGAGCCTGTGAGGACAACACTCAAGATGGTGTATCTCGAGTGTCTTGCTCGAGTATCACCTCCGGTGGCAGTTTCTTAATCTATTCAGCCTTATCTTGGCGAAGGATATCCACCTAAACTTGAATGTCTCTTTCGTTCTTGAGTCGAATAACTAGTTCACACCCACTTCGAAGAGTCATGGCGTTAGCGTGATATTTCTTGGGCTTTTGCACTAATTTCCCAAGGAGTTGCCCTGCAGTTTTCACTATAGGGGAGGAATCTTGTTGACTCTTAACATAGATAAGTCTTGCATTAAGTGTCTCGAGCTTACAATTACAATCGTTGTAAGATGAGGCAATCCTAGAATGTACGTCGGCGAATGTATTAGTCAATTATGTAGTAAACATAACCATTGCTTCAACCTATTGAATTCTTTGTTTTACAACATCTTTCGAAAATTTCTGATAAGGAGGCATTAGCCTGAAAACATCCAAAATAGGTATCTTTACCTCGATATCCGTCATTTGCTTGTCAAAAAGAGCCTTATACCATTATGTTACACCTTTTAAAACCTACTTGGAAAAGGTAATTGAGGTTTAAAAGGATGAGGGACAAAGGGTTTAGGCTTCTCTTGTTTAGTTGTCTGTTTTGGAGCCTGTGAGGACAACACTCAAGATGGTGTGTCTCGAGTGTCTTGCTCGAGTGTCACATCTGGTGGCAGTTTCTTAATCTTTTAAGCCTTATCTTGGCGAAGGTTATCCACCCAAACTTGAATGTCTCTTTTGTTCTCGACTCGAATAACTAGTTCACACCCACTTCGAAGAGTCTTGGCGTTAGCGTGATATTTCTTGGGATTTTGCACTAATTTCCCAAGGAGTTGCCCAGCAGTTTTCACTATAGGGGAGGAATCTTGTTGACTCTTAACATAGATAAGTCTTGCATTAAGTGTCTCGAGCTTACAATTACAATCGTTGTAAGATGAGGCAATCTTAGAATGTACGTCGGCGAAAGTATTAGTCAATTATGTAGTAAACATAACCATTGCTTCAACCTATTGAATTCTTTGTTTTACAACATCTTTCGAAAATTTCTGATAAGGAGGCATTAGCCTGAAAACATCCAAAATAGGTATCTTTACCTCGATATCCGTCATTTGCTTGTCAAAAAGAGCCTTATACCATTATGTTACACCTTTTTAAACCTACTTGGAAAAGGTAATTGAGGTTTAAAAGGATGAGGGACAAAGGGTTTAGGCTTCTCTTGTTTAGTTGTCTGTTTTGGAGCCTGTGAGGACAACACTCAAGATGGTGTGTCTCGAGTGTCTTGCTCGAGTGTCACCTCTGGTGGCAGTTTCTTAATCTTTTAAGCCTTATCTTGGCGAAGGTTATCCACCCAAACTTGAATGTCTCTTTCGTTCTCGACTCGAATAACTAGTTCACACCCACTTCGAATAGTCATGGCGTTAGCGTGATATTTCTTGGGATTTTGCACTAATTTCCCAAGGAGTTCCCCAACAGTTTTCACTATAGGGGAAGAATCTTGTTTACTCTTAACATAGATAAGTCTTGCATTATTTGTCTCGAGCTTACAATTACGATCGTTGTAAGATGAGGCAATCATATAATGTACCTCGGCGAATATATTAGTCAATTATGTACTAAACATAACCATTGCTTCAACCTATTGAATTCTTTGTTTTACAACATCTTTCAAAAATTTCTGATATGAGGCATTAGCCTGAAAACATCCAAAATAGGTATCTTTACCTCGATATCCGTCATTTGCTTGTCAAAAAGAGCCTTATACCTTTATGTTATGCCTTGTTAAACCTACTTGGAAAATGTAATTGAGGTTTAAAAGGATGAGGGACAAAGGGTTTAGGCTTCTCTTGTTTAGTTGTCTATTTTGGAGCCTGTGAGGACAACACTCAAGATGGTGTATCTCGAGTGTCTTGCTCGAGTATCACCTCTGGTGGCAGTTTCTTAATCTATTCAGCCTTATCTTGGCGAAGGATATCCACCTAAACTTGAATGTCTCTTTCGTTCTTGAGTCGAATAACTAGTTCACACCCACTTCGAAGAGTCATGGCGTTAGCGTGATATTTCTTGGGATTTTGCACTAATTTCCCAAGGAGTTGCCCAGCAGTTTTCACTATAGGGGAGGAATCTTGTTGACTCTTAACATAGATAAGTCTTGCATTAAGTGTCTCGAGCTTACAATTACAATCGTTGTAAGATGAGGCAATCTTAGAATGTACGTCGGCGAATGTATTAGTCAATTATGTAGTAAACATAACCATTGCTTCAACCTATTGAATTCTTTGTTTTACAACATCTTTCGAAAATTTCGGATAAGGAGGCATTAGCCTGAAAACATCCAAAATAGGTTTCTTTACCTCGATATTCGTCATTTGCTTGTCAAAAAGAGCCTTATACCATTATGTTACACCTTTTTAAACCTACTTGGAAAAGGTAATTGAGGTTTAAAAGGATGAGGGACAAAGGGTTTAGGCTTCTCTTGTTTAGTTGTCTGTTTTGGAGCCTGTGAGGACAACACTCAAGATGGTGTGTCTCGAGTGTCTTGCTCGAGTGTCACCTCTGGTGGCAGTTTCTTAATCTTTTAAGCCTTATCTTGGCGAAGGTTATCCACCCAAACTTGAATGTCTCTTTCGTTCTCGACTCGAATAACTAGTTCACACCCACTTCGAATAGTCATGGCGTTAGCGTGATATTTCTTGGGATTTTGCACTAATTTCCCAAGGAGTTCCCCAACAGTTTTCACTATAGGGGAAGAATCTTGTTGACTCTTAACATAGATAAGTCTTGCATTATTTGTCTCGAGCTTACAATTACAATCGTTGTAAGATGAGGCAATCTTAGAATGTACGTCGGCGAATGTATTAGTCAATTATGTAGTAAACATAACCATTGCTTCAACCTATTGAATTCTTTGTTTTACAACATCTTTCGAAAATTTCGGATAAGGAGGCATTAGCCTGAAAACATCCAAAATAGGTATCTTTACCTCGATATCCGTCATTTGCTTGTCAAAAAGAGCCTTATACCTTTATGTTATGCCTTGTTAAACCTACTTGGAAAATTTAATTGAGGTTTAAAAGGATGAGGGACAAAGGGTTTAGGCTTCTCTTGTTTAGTTGTCTATTTTGGAGCCTGTGAGGACAACACTCAAGATGGTGTATCTCGAGTGTCTTGCTCGAGTATCACCTCCGGTGGCAGTTTCTTAATCTATTCAGCCTTATCTTGTCGAAGGATATCCACCTAAAATTGAATGTCTCTTTCGTTCTTGACTCGAATAACTAGTTCACACCCACTTCGAAGAGTCATGGCGTTAGCGTGATATTTCTTGGGATTTTGCACTAATTTCCCAAGGAGTCGTCCAGCAGTTTTCACTATAGGGGAGGAATCTTGTTGACTCTTAATATAGATAAGTCTTGCATTAAGTGTCTCGAGCTTACAATTACAATCGTTGTAAGATGAGGCAATCTTAGAATGTACGTCGGCGAATGTATTAGTCAATTATGTAGTAAACATAACCATTGCTTCAACCTATTGAATTCTTTGTTTTACAACATCTTTCGAAAATTTCGGATAAGGAGGCATTAGCCTGAAAACATCCAAAATAGGTATCTTTACCTCGATATCCGTCATTTGCTTGTCAAAAAGAGCCTTATACCTTTATCTTACGCCTTGTTAAACCTACTTGGAAAAGGTAATTGAGGTTTAAAAGGATGAGGGACAAAGGGTTTAGGCTTCTCTTGTTTAGTTGTCTGTTTTGGAGCCTGTGAGGACAACACTCAAGATGGTGTGTCTCGAGTGTCTTGCTCGAGTGTCACCTCTGGTGGCAGTTTCTTAATCTTTTAAGCCTTATCTTGGCGAAGGTTATCCACCCAAACTTGAATGTCTCTTTCGTTCTCGACTCGAATAACTAGTTCACACCCACTTCGAATAGTCATGGCGTTAGCGTGATATTTCTTGGGATTTTGCACTAATTTCCCAAGGAGTTGCCCAGCAGTTTTCACTATAGGGGAGGAATCTTGTTGACTCTTAACATAGATAAGTCTTGCATTAAGTGTCTCGAGCTTACAATTACAATCGTTGTAAGATGAGGCAATCATATAATGTACGTCGGCGAATATATTAGTCAATTATGTAGTAAACATAACCATTGCTTCAACCTATTGAATTCTTTGTTTTACAACATCTTTCGAAAATTTCGGATATGAGGCATTAGTCTGAAAACATCCAAAATAGGTATCTTTACCTCGATATCCGTCATTTGCTTGTCAAAAAGAGCCTTATACCTTTATCTTACGCCTTGTTAAACCTACTTGAAAAATTTAATTGAGGTTTAAAAAGATGAGGGACAAAGGGTTTAGGCTTCTCTTGTTTAGTTGTCTATTTTGGAGCCTGTGAGGACAACACTCAAGATGGTGTATCTCGAGTGTCTTGCTCGAGTATCACCTCCGGTGGCAGTTTCTTAATCTATTCAGCCTTATCTTGGCGAAGGATATCCACCTAAAATTGAATGTCTCTTTCGTTCTTGACTCGAATAACTAGTTCACACCCACTTCGAAGAGTCATGGCGTTAGCGTGATATTTCTTGGGATTTTGCACTAATTTCCCAAGGAGTTGCCCTGCAGTTTTCACTATAGGGGAGGAATCTTGTTGACTCTTAACATAGATAAGTCTTGCATTTAGTGTCTCGAGCTTACAATTACAATCGTTGTAAGATGAGGCAATCTTAGAATGTACGTCGGCGAATGTATTAGTCAATTATGTAGTAAACATAACCATTGCTTCAACCTATTGAATTCTTTGTTTTACAACATCTTTCGAAAATTTCTGATAAGGAGGCATTAGCCTGAAAACATCCAAAATAGGTATCTTTACCTCGATATTCGTCATTTGCTTGTCAGAAAGAGCATTATACCTTTATGTTATGCCTTTTAAAACCTACGTGGAGAAGGTAATTGATTTTTAAAAGGATGAGGGACAAAGGGTTTAGGCTTCTCTTGTTTAGTTGTCTGTTTTGGAGCCTGTGAGGACAACACTCAAGATGGTGTATCTCGAGTGTCTTGCTCGAGTATCACCTCCGGTGGCAGTTTCTTAATCTATTCAGCCTTATCTTGGCGAAGGATATCCACCCAAACTTGAATGTCTCTTTTGTTCTCGACTCGAATAACTAGTTCACACCCACTTCGAAGAGTCATGGCGTTAGCGTGATATTTCTTGGGATTTTGCACTAATTTCCCAAGGAGTTGCCCTGCAGTTTTCACTATAGGGGAGGAATCTTGTTGACTCTTAACATAGATAAGTCTTGCATTTAGTGTCTCGAGCTTACAATTACAATCGTTGTAAGATGAGGCAATCTTAGAATGTACGTCGGCGAATGTATTAGTCAATTATGTAGTAAACATAACCATTGCTTCAACCTATTGAATTCTTTGTTTTACAACATCTTTCGAAAATTTCTGATAAGGAGGCATTAGCCTGAAAACATCCAAAATAGGTATCTTTACCTCGATATTCGTCATTTGCTTGTCAGAAAGAGCATTATACCTTTATGTTACGCCTTTTAAAACCTACGTGGAAAAGGTAATTGATTTTTAAAAGGATGAGGGACAAAGGGTTTAGGCTTCTCTTGTTTAGTTGTCTGTTTTGGAGCCTGTGAGGACAACACTCAAGATGGTGTATCTCGAGTGTCTTGCTCGAGTATCACCTCCGGTGGCAGTTTCTTAATCTATTCAGCCTTATCTTGGCGAAGGATATCCACCCAAACTTGAATGTCTCTTTTGTTCTCGACTCGAATAACTAGTTCACACCCACTTCGAAGAGTCATGGCGTTAGCGTGATATTTCTTGGGATTTTGCACTAATTTCCCAAGGAGTTGCCCAGCAGTTTTCACTATAGGGGAGGAATCTTGTTGACTCTTAACATAGATAAGTCTTGCATTAAGTGTCTCGAGCTTACAATTACAATCGTTGTAAGATGAGGCAATCTTAGAATGTACGTCGGCGAATGTATTAGTCAATTATGTAGTAAACATAACCATTGCTTCAACCTATTGAATTCTTTGTTTTACAACATCTTTCGAAAATTTCTGATAAGGAGGCATTAGCCTGAAAACATCCAAAATAGGTATCTTTACCTCGATATTCGTCATTTGCTTGTCAGAAAGAGCATTATACCTTTATGTTACGCCTTTTAAAACCTACGTGGAAAAGGTAATTGATTTTTAAAAGGATGAGGGACAAAGGGTTTAGGCTTCTCTTGTTTAGTTGTCTGTTTTGGAGCCTGTGAGGACAACACTCAAGATGGTGTATCTCGAGTGTCTTGCTCGAGTATCACCTCCGGTGGCAGTTTCTTAATCTATTCAGCCTTATCTTGGCGAAGGATATCCACCCAAACTTGAATGTCTCTTTTGTTCTCGACTCGAATAACTAGTTCACACCCACTTCGAAGAGTCATGGCGTTAGCGTGATATTTCTTGGGATTTTGCACTAATTTCCCAAGGAGTTGCCCTGCAGTTTTCACTATAGGGGAGGAATCTTGTTGACTCTTAACATAGATAAGTCTTGCATTTAGTGTCTCGAGCTTACAATTACAATCGTTGTAAGATGAGGCAATCTTAGAATGTACGTCGGCGAATGTATTAGTCAATTATGTAGTAAACATAACCATTGCTTCAACCTATTGAATTCTTTGTTTTACAACATCTTTCGAAAATTTCTGATAAGGAGGCATTAGCCTGAAAACATCCAAAATAGGTATCTTTACCTCGATATTCGTCATTTGCTTGTCAGAAAGAGCATTATACCTTTATGTTACGCCTTTTAAAACCTACGTGGAAAAGGTAATTGATTTTTAAAAGGATGAGGGACAAAGGGTTTAGGCTTCTCTTGTTTAGTTGTCTGTTTTGGAGCCTGTGAGGACAACACTCAAGATGGTGTATCTCGAGTGTCTTGCTCGAGTATCACCTCCGGTGGCAGTTTCTTAATCTATTCAGCCTTATCTTGGCGAAGGATATCCACCCAAACTTGAATGTCTCTTTTGTTCTCGACCCGAATAACTAGTTCACACCCACTTCGAAGAGTCATGGCGTTAGCGTGATATTTCTTGGGATTTTGCACTAATTTCCCAAGGAGTTGCCCAGCAGTTTTCACTATAGGGGAGGAATCTTGTTGACTCTTAACATAGATAAGTCTTGCATTAAGTGTCTCGAGCTTACAATTACAATCGTTGTAAGATGAGGCAATCTTAGAATGTACGTCGGCGAATGTATTAGTCAATTATGTAGTAAACATAACCATTGCTTCAACCTATTGAATTCTTTGTTTTACAACATCTTTCGAAAATTTTTGATAAGGAGGCATTAGCCTGAAAACATCCAAAATAGGTATCTTTACCTCGATATCCGTCATTTGCTTGTCAAAAAGAGCCTTATACCATTATGTTACACCTTTTTAAACCTACTTGGAAAAGGTAATTGAGGTTTAAAAGGATGAGGGACAAAGGGTTTAGGCTTCTCTTGTTTAGTTGTCTGTTTTGGAGCCTGTGAGGACAACACTCAAGATGGTGTGTCTTGAGTGTCTTGCTCGAGTGTCACCTCTGGTGGCAGTTTCTTAATCTTTTAAGCCTTATCTTGGCGAAGGTTATCCACCCAAACTTGAATGTCTCTTTCGTTCTCGACTCGAATAACTAGTTCACACCCACTTCGAATAGTCATGGCGTTAGCGTGATATTTCTTGGGATTTTGCACTAATTTCCCAAGGAGTTGCCCAGCAGTTTTCACTATAGGGGAGGAATCTTGTTGACTCTTAACATAGATAAGTCTTGCATTAAGTGTCTCGAGCTTACAATTACAATCGTTGTAAGATGAGGCAATCATATAATGTACGTCGGCGAATATATTAGTCAATTATGTAGTAAACATAACCATTGCTTCAACCTATTGAATTCTTTGTTTTACAACATCTTTCGAAAATTTCGGATATGAGGCATTAGCCTGAAAACATCCAAAATAGGTATCTTTACCTCGATATCCGTCATTTGCTTGTCAAAAAGAGCCTTATACCTTTATCTTACGCCTTGTTAAACCTACTTGAAAAATTTAATTGAGGTTTAAAAAGATGAGGGACAAAGGGTTTAGGCTTCTCTTGTTTAGTTGTCTATTTTGGAGCCTGTGAGGACAACACTCAAGATGGTGTATCTCGAGTGTCTTGCTCGAGTATCACCTCCGGTGGCAGTTTCTTAATCTATTCAGCCTTATCTTGGCGAAGGATATCCACCTAAAATTGAATGTCTCTTTCGTTCTTGACTCGAATAACTAGTTCACACCCACTTCGAAGAGTCATGGCGTTAGCGTGATATTTCTTGGGATTTTGCACTAATTTCCCAAGGAGTTGCGCTGCAGTTTTCACTATAGGGGAGGAATCTTGTTGACTCTTAATATAGATAAGTCTTGCATTAAGTGTCTCGAGCTTACAATTACAATCGTTGTAAGATGAGGCAATCTTAGAATGTACGTCGGCGAATGTATTAGTCAATTATGTAGTAAACATAACCATTGCTTCAACCTATTGAATTCTTTGTTTTACAACATCTTTCGAAAATTTCTGATAAGGAGGCATTAGCCTGAAAACATCCAAAATAGGTATCTTTACCTCGATATTCGTCATTTGCTTGTCAGAAAGAGCATTATACCTTTATGTTACGCCTTTTAAAACCTACGTGGAAAAGGTAATTGATTTTTAAAAGGATGAGGGACAAAGGGTTTAGGCTTCTCTTGTTTAGTTGTCTGTTTTGGAGCCTGTGAGGACAACACTCAAGATGGTGTATCTCGAGTGTCTTGCTCGAGTATCACCTCCGGTGGCAGTTTCTTAATCTATTCAGCCTTATCTTGGCGAAGGATATCCACCCAAACTTGAATGTCTGTTTTGTTCTCGACTCGAATAACTAGTTCACACCCACTTCGAAGAGTCATGGCGTTAGCGTGATATTTCTTGGGATTTTGCACTAATTTCCCAAGGAGTTGCCCTGCAGTTTTCACTATAGGGGAGGAATCTTGTTGACTCTTAACATAGATAAGTCTTGCATTTAGTGTCTCGAGCTTACAATTACAATCGTTGTAAGATGAGGCAATCTTAGAATGTACGTCGGCGAATGTATTAGTCAATTATGTAGTAAACATAACCATTGCTTCAACCTATTGAATTCTTTGTTTTACAACATCTTTCGAAAATTTCTGATAAGGAGGCATTAGCCTGAAAACATCCAAAATAGGTATCTTTACCTCGATATTCGTCATTTGCTTGTCAGAAAGAGCATTATACCTTTATGTTACGCCTTTTAAAACCTACGTGGAAAAGGTAATTGATTTTTAAAAGGATGAGGGACAAAGGGTTTAGGCTTCTCTTGTTTAGTTGTCTGTTTTGGAGCCTGTGAGGACAACACTCAAGATGGTGTATCTCGAGTGTCTTGCTCGAGTATCACCTCCGGTGGCAGTTTCTTAATCTATTCAGCCTTATCTTGGCGAAGGATATCCACCCAAACTTGAATGTCTCTTTTGTTCTCGACTCGAATAACTAGTTCACACCCACTTCGAAGAGTCATGGCGTTAGCGTGATATTTCTTGGGATTTTGCACTAATTTCCCAAGGAGTTGCCCTGCAGTTTTCACTATAGGGGAGGAATCTTGTTGACTCTTAACATAGATAAGTCTTGCATTTAGTGTCTCGAGCTTACAATTACAATCGTTGTAAGATGAGGCAATCTTAGAATGTACGTCGGCGAATGTATTAGTCAATTATGTAGTAAACATAACCATTGCTTCAACCTATTGAATTCTTTGTTTTAAAACATCTTTCGAAAATTTCTGATAAGGAGGCATTAGCCTGAAAACATCCAAAATAGGTATCTTTACCTCGATATTCGTCATTTGCTTGTCAGAAAGAGCATTATACCTTTATGTTACGCCTTTTAAAACCTACGTGGAAAAGGTAATTGATTTTTAAAAGGATGAGGGACAAAGGGTTTAGGCTTCTCTTGTTTAGTTGTCTGTTTTGGAGCCTGTGAGGACAACACTCAAGATGGTGTATCTCGAGTGTCTTGCTCGAGTATCACCTCCAGTGGCAGTTTCTTAATCTATTCAGCCTTATCTTGGCGAAGGATATCCACCCAAACTTGAATGTCTCTTTTGTTCTGTTCTCGACTCGAATAACTAGTTCA
The DNA here is from genome assembly GCA_023374145.1 of Lepidium sativum. NCBI lineage: Eukaryota > Viridiplantae > Streptophyta > Magnoliopsida > Brassicales > Brassicaceae > Lepidium > Lepidium sativum. The sequence continues at coordinate 737 of JAKUCM010005374.1, read as the reverse complement.
CACCCACTTCGAAGAGTCATGGCGTGTAGCGTGATATTTCTTGGGATTTTGCACTAATTTCCCAAGGAGTTGCCCAGCAGTTTTCACTATAGGGGAGGAATCTTGTTGACTCGTTAACATAGATAAAGTCTTGCATTAAGTGTCCTCGAGCTTACAATTACAATCGTTGTAAGATGAGGCAATCTTAGAATGTACGGTCGGCGAATGTATTAGTCAATTATGTAGTAAACATAACCATTGCTTCAACCTATTGAATTCTTTGTTTTACAACATCTTTCGAAAATTTTTGATAAGGAGGCATTAGCCCTGAAAACATCCAAAATAGGTATCTTTACCTCGATATCCGTCATTGCTTGTCAAAAAGAGCCTTATACCATTATGTTACACCTTTTTAAACCTACTTGGAAAAGGTAATTGAGGTTTAAAAGGATGAGGGACAAAGGGTTTAGGCTTCTCTTGTTTAGTTGTCTGTTTTGGAGCCTGTGAGGACAACACTCAAGATGGTGTGTCCTTAGAGTGTCTTGCTCGAGTGTCACCTCTGGTGCAGTTTCTTAATCTTTTAAGCCTTATCTTGGCGAAGGTTATCCACCCAAACTTGAATGTCTTCTTTCGTTCTCGACTCGAATAACTAGTTCACACCCACTTCGAATAGTCATGGCGTTAGCGTGATATTTCTTGGATTTTGCACTAATTTCCCAAGGAGTTGCCCCTGCAGTTTTCACTATAGGGGGAGGAAT
>JAKUCM010005373.1:0-68228 GCA_023374145.1 Lepidium sativum | reverse complement strand
GAGAGAGAGAGATGGACGTTTTCGTGTTCAACTATTAACAAAATGTAATAATGAACATTTCACTAAACATCTTAAATTGTCTCAATAATTTTATTGGTCTGTATATTCTATTACATCATCGGTCCTGAATTCTTGGACAGGCGTAATTCATTTTATTGTTAAGTTTAAAATTTACAAAAGCACAAAAGCAAATTTAATTATAATTATCCGAATAAGTTGGTTATACTGGCATATAAAGAAAAAATATTTTCTATAAAGATATTCAAACAATATTTTTTAGTTTATAAAAATTAGGGTTTCGATTTAAATATTACAGTTAACAAAAAGAATAATGATAATTATATTAGTTCTTTTTCTAACAAATAAAATAAATAAGAGCTAGGCTGTGTTCTCCGTATGCGATTAGTGATAGCGACTTAAAAATAAAGTATTATAAATAACATATATTTTGGAAAGTATGTATACAACGACAGAAAAAATGTCAAAAATAGAAGAGAATTCTAAGTTGATGTGTCGATGCTAATTTTTGTAGCGACCATTTTTTTTTGTCAACCACAAATTATATTGGACCACAACTGGCCGGCCCAATAGCCAAATTTCTATATAATGTAGGAGGAGGGACTCGATCCCTGGTTGTGCAAATGAACTGTCTTATGTGGATTTACCGTCTGCCACTAGGCTAAGAGCCATTTGCTGTAGCAACCACCTTTAATAATCATTTCTGATCGTTTCATTGATTTCAGCGACCATTAAATGTTCAATTTGTTTCTTTGATACCACTTATAAAAAACAACACAAGTTTACCTATAATTATACATCATTGGTTAAAAATAATTATTTTAATTAATTAATCAAAACAATTGTTTGTAGATCAATTTATAATTATAATTATAATCAAAGTTGAGTTGTCTTCTAGTTTATCGTCAAAAAATATTAATTGATCAAAATATTTTAATTATTTAATGACTAAATATTTAATTCGTTAAAAATTGATAAATTTTATTGACTAAAATTTTGGTCAAATTTTTTTATTACAATATAACATATTTTTTTTAAGTGTAAAATAGTTGTCGATGTTTATGCTCATGCGACCGTTTTCCATAGAACTTAGAAATCATTAGCTAATATATAAATAAAAGTCGTTGACATCAAACTAACGATATAATTCGTCACCATTTTGTTCTACGTACATGTAGCTAGCAAGGTCTAACATTTATGAAGCCAGGCATGCAGCAGGAAATATCTTAGAGAATCTGAAAATCTCTGCTAGATTCGATACAAGTTCACAAGCTAGCCTCAGGTTTTCAAGCTTCTTCTGAAACATCAATAAAGATAATTTGTACAATTATGGTTGTCCACTATAAAAATTGGAGTTATTGGAACGATTGTATTGTGACTAAAATATTAGTAACAATATGTGACGTTTTATATAAAATTTATATGTTTTTAAAAAATTTATTATGATTCTATTTTATAATAATTTATGACGAAATTGTTACTATATTTTCTCGTTACTAGTATTGTGATATCTTTGTTACAAATATACATTTGTGACGTTTGTATTACAACTATTTACCAATCGTCACAAATTGATTACAATATCTTTATATTGTAACGAAATATGTGTTATTGTATCGAAATATCACGTTTCAGTATAATTATTTTTTTTGTAGTAACGTTAATCCTCATTTCTTCTACATCAGACAACATATCTCAATCTAGTTTTCTTGTATATAAATTCTCATCTTCTTTTTCCATTCTTTATAGATAAGGTTGAGTGAACATCTTTCGTACGTATCCTTAGAACTTATAATGTTTATCAGGTAAACGTCCCGTCTATGTCGCCATAATATATATGTCAAAATGCTCAAACACCTCTTGAACATGTCGTTACATAATTTGACTCTAAATAATATTTTGCATTCGTAGAGATAATTAACTTTGTTAAAAGTTGATGAAAATGATAAGGCTTAACTATACCGATGTTGCTAGCTCTTAAAACTTGTATTTATATCTTCTTAAAAGCATCATTAATGAAAAATTGTAAAACATAAAGGAATCATTTTCTTTTACAAGACTACCAAAAAAATCAGTAGTATTTAGAAAAAGTCTCTCCAGAATAATTCTATCATATACTAAAATTATAGGAGAACATGAACAATCAAATGTTCCACTCTTTCAATATTTTTGAAAATTTTGAGACCAACAAACCTTGTAAAATTCACAAAGGATTATATCTAATGAAAATAAAATAGTACTATAAAATAAAAGTTTCATCACATTCTTCTCTTGAAAGACTTAATACAGTTTTAGATATGGCGTTTCTCATTACGTGCAAAATTTATGATGGATTTCAAACAGAAAATTTTATCCAATCCAAAAATTTCTATAGACATGATTTCTATTAAAAAATTGTCTGTGAATCTTGTTATATCTCGTACTGATATAACGATCCACGTGATATTTCATTCGGTTTAACCTATTTTGTTTATCAAAATGAATATACAATTTCTCAACACAAACTAAATGATATCTTCTTCATCTATCACTACAAAAATACATAGTATTAGTAATATTATGTGTCATTTAACATCATTTATAACAAATGATATTATATTTTTACATTTTTACAATGACCCCGATCATTATTTATAATATGATAAAATAGTTTCATCGATTATTTAAATTGACACTAACTATTTGAGTCGCTACTTTTAGAGTCATTTTTATAAGTGATATAAATAACTATTGTATCAATTAAAACTGATGCAGAAAAATAAAATAAATGACACTATACGATTAGTTTTTTTGTAGTGTATTATATAGCAGAACCTCTATAGACTATAATTAATTAATTTATAGATGTTATTAATTTATCGATATATTAATTGAATCAAAAATTTAATTTGAAATTATAAAATTATAAAATTTTATAGAAGCCACTAATAAATTAAGTATTAATTTAAAGAAGTTATGTTGTATATATTTTATGTTGTTATTCAAAAACAATTAACACAAACGAATGGAAACTTTGTTTGCAATGTTTTGTTCATGGAAAGTTCCAAATAAATAAAATCGTAAATTTTGGCAAAATAGCACAAAGATTTAGTAAAGAAGAAATCCACAAATAGGTTTCGTAGGCTGCACAAAACAATGTTCATAGCATCGACCATTAGCACGTGATGTTCCAGCCTTCCAGGAGAAACATGAAAAAGAATTAGCAACAAAACAAAAACAGAATAAAAGTAAATTTGTAATATCCGAAGAGCAAAGGAAGAAGACAGAGCTAAAGAAACGGATGTTGTCGTATGGTATAGATGTGACAATTATTTAACGTTGGTACAATGTGTAGGGGCCTGCCTTTTCTTTTTCTTAACTACTATTTATTTATTCTTGTTGAACCAAAAAATAAAAACTAGTATTTACTCTTTACTTATAAGATGCAACTATATTTTATAATTATATGTACCCAACTAGAATTTCATATCTATTTGAGCATTTTTTATCTTCATTAATTATATTATATTTCCATGATAAAGTCAATGGAGTTATGTTGATCCATTTTACTATATTTTTTTGTTGGAATATTATTTATTATTCAATTTTTTTGTTGAATAAAATCAACATGTCGAAGAGTAAAACAGTATTTTAGAAGATACGTGCTAAACCTAAATGGTCGATTTTTTATCTCTAATAATGATAATAAAAGTTGCCCAATCGAAAAATTAATTTCTAAGTTTATTATGTTGACTTACTAATTGTGGGAGAACTTTTAAAATTTTAGTATAATCAATGGTGTTAAGTGGCCAGACGTCTTACATCTCCTAATTATATTATTTAAGTTAATATATTATAGTTATAAAACTCATTCCAATAATTAATCAAAACACATAACAACACAATCAAAATCAATCAATAATTTTAAGAATAATTTCGTAGAAAAAATCTTTAAAATTGAAATTGAAATTGCAAAAACATAAAGTGAAATCAAGAGCTAATTTTTTCTCTTGAATCCAAAAGAACTCCTACAGTAAGGTGGTAAAATAAAGTCTTTAAACCTCATAGTATAATCACTATAAGACCACAAAAGCTTCACTCTTTTGTGGAATCTACAAACCAATACCATACTCTATAATCTCTTGAGAAAACTTACTATATGAGGGAGAGGAAAAGAAATTGAGTGAGTGAGTCTTTTTTATCAAGAAATCAAGACTATATATAGGGTCAAGAGAGTCATGAATGACAAATCTTTGCAATTATTTCAAATTTGTAACAAGTATAGTAACGCAAATGGCTCTTAGCCTAGTGGCAGACGGTAAGTCCATATAGGGCAGCTCATTTGCACAATCAGGGATCGAGTCCCTCCGCCTACATTATGTAAGAATTTGGCTATTGGGGCCGGCCAGTTGTAACCCAATATAATTTGCCGTTGACACAAAAAAAAAGTATAGTAACTGCAATAACATTATAACCTCTATTTCTTATTTTAAAAGTTCCAACAATACCTTATGATAAGCACATTTATCCCAGTAAAACTAACAAAAGCAAATTCTAAGGCACATGACAAAACAATTGAGTAAAGCATATGATTGATGTTTTGGTAGAAGTATAATTTTACAATATTAATTTTAAAATGAGGTGGAAGTGGTTTACATTTAGAGATTTTCTTTAAAAATTATATGTTACATGCAACAAACAAAATTGAAAAAAATTATTTTGAAGTAATTTTGTTAAAATTTGGGGAATGGAAAATTGTACCTAATACAATATCTACAATCGATGTCAAGGCGTGAAAAATCAACTTTCTTTGGAAATTTTAAATATCGATGCATATATTTTGGGATATAGTTACATGACTAGAAAAACAAACAAAAATCTAAAATTATTTTTGGTCATGCGTTTAAAATATGTAGTATAATTTTCTTCAAAATTTTTGTTCAGGAACTTTTACATAAAAAGGAAACACAATAAAACTAATTGATTGTCCATGTAAATAATTCAAAAAAAATCATAGTGGAGATTGCTCTATAAAATTTTTCTCGACAAAATGCATTGAATGGACCATCGTATTACCTCCTCTGTTGCTACGAACAGTTTTAATAGTTTGTGTTAATTGATTCTCAACTTCAAGTTTTTATTCTTTGAATTTTTCAAAAACTTCATCTTTACTATGTAAAAAGATATACATAGCAACACTTTGTGTAATCGTCTATGAAAATTATAAAATGTTTCTTATCACCTCGACTTTGAACTAATTTCAGGTCACACAAATCTTTGTTGATTAGTCCGAGAGGTTCGGTATTACTGTCTACTTGAGGTGATGGTGTTTTAGCGAGACTTGCTTGAACGTATATCTCACATTTGTCTTTGTTTATTGAACATTTAGGAATTAAATTTAAATTCATTAATCTTTGGACTGATTTAGAATTTATATGTCCTAAATGCATGTGACAATTATTATAAGACTCAACCACATAAGCAAATGAATTCTTATTATTAGCTGAATCAGTTACAACAGTTTTAGAACTTGAAGCCCCATCATTCCGGTGGACAGTCATTACACTCATTTTGACTAGTCCCCGTGTGACATAACCCTTTCCGATAAACACCCACTTCTTCCTAAGGATCAATTGATCGCATGAAAAATTAATGTCAAAGCCATAATTGCTCATAAATGTTCCCAAGATCAAGTTCTTCCTCATGTTGGGTATGTGCTTCACGTTGGAGAGAGTGACCTCCTTGCCTAATGTCATCTTTAAGATCACCTTGCCAGCGCTTTCGATCTTGGAGTGTGAGACGTTTCCCATCAAAAGATGTTCATCTGTGGTGTACTTTTGGTAAGTACTAAAGATGTCACGGTTGACACATATGTGTGACATGGCACCCATATCATACCACCACCACATCCGATTTTCTTAAGCCATGTGTGCTTTAGTGACGACCGCACACAAATCCGCCTCCGTGAGGTTTGCTTGGTTTTTCTTTAAGATGGGAACGACAATTCGCCGTTTTGTGCCCAAGCTTCTTGCAAAAGTTTCACTTCCGAACAAACTTCTTGTTGGTCTTCTTGACACTTTGGTGAGCCTTAGGTCTAACGGTTTTTGAACACGTGTTTGACCACCATTAGAAGGCCCGACCTTTCCCTTACCTTTATGGTTATACTCGGCCATCTTAGCATTGTGCGCCATCACAAACGAGTCTAACTTCTCATGTTTCTAAGATTCATTTTGAAGCCGTGAAACCAATTTTGGTAAGGTGAATTACTTTTGCTTGTGATCGAGGTACCACTTGAAATCAATCCAGCTTGGTGGTAACTTCTCGATGAAACAATTAACAACAAAAATCTCACATATTTTCATCCCCTCTTTTGCAAGCTCATGTACAAGCATTTGAACCTCATGGACTTGTTCCATGATGGGTTTTAAATCCACCATTTTGAAGTATAGGAATTTGCGTGTAACAAACTTCCCGGAGCCAACACAGTACGACTTGTACTTTGCTTCTAAAGCATCCCAAGGGTCTCTGAAGTTTTGTACTCTTGGAAGACTTTAAAAAGGGATCCATCCAAGCGAGCCTTGATATATCCATTAAATAGGTAATCAATATGGTCCCACGCGTGGATGCTAGCCAATGCGTGTGGATCGGTATTATCCGGAGGAAGCACAGGTCTATCCTCGGTTAAGTACCGTGCCAATTTTAATGTTGTCAAAAAGAACAAAATCATGTCTTGCCATTCATTGAAATCCGTACCAACGAATTTCTCAGACGTGACAAAGCTATTTGGAGCCACATGTTCTTGCACAAATAATGGCGAACCACTCCATGAGGGTGTCAACTCATTAGTTTGTTGGACTGGTGTCGAAATCGGCCATATGGGTATCATTGTTATTTGATGGCATAAGTTTCTGGTAAAAAAAAAAATAAATTAGAAGAGGAGAAGAGTCATATTACAAAAAATAGAAGAAAAAACAATTTACGGAAATTAAACAAGTAATAAACGTAAATAAAAGCAAGAGATAAGGAAAATAAATAAATTATAGTTTCATATTTATTTATTATTATTATTTAAGTGGTCTTATATTTATTTTATTTTATTGATGTGACACAATAGTTATTTAGACGAGAACAACAAACAAACTTGGTTTTTTTCTTGTTAAATTCGAAAATAAAAAAATTGAATGATCTGATCTTTTGAATTTAGACTGTAAGACTTACATATTAGACCATTAATTGATCAACACACATAATAATAGAATCAAAATCAATCAATAATTCTAAGAAGAATTTAGCAGAAAAAACCTTTGAAATTGAAATTGCAAAACCATAAAGTGAAGTCAAGAGCTAACTCTTTCTCCTGAATCCAAAAGAGCTCCCACATTGAGATGGTAAAATAGAGTATTTGAACCCCATGATACAATCACTATAAGACCACAAAAGCTTCACTCTTTTGTGGAATCTTCAAACCAAGACCCTACTCTATACTCTCTTGAAAAAACTTACTTTGTGAGAGAGAGAAAAAGAAATTGAGTGGGTGAGTCTTTTTGGTCAAGAGATCAAGACTATATATAGAGTCAAGAGAGCCATGAATGACAAATCTTTACACTTATTTCACATTATTATAAAACAATTCTCTTTAATAAAAAAATATGGAGTTTCAAATTTGTAAGTAACTCCAATAACATTATAATCTCTATTTCTTATTTAAAAAGTTCCAACAATACCTTATGATAAGCACATTTATCCCAGTAAAACTAACAAAAGCAAATTCTAAGGCAGATGACAAAACAATCGAGTAAGGCATATGATTAATGTTTTGGTAGAAGTATAATTTTACAATATTAATTTTGAAATGAGGTGGAAGTGGTTTACATTTAGAGATTTTCTTTAAAAATTATCTGTTACATGCAACAAACAAAACTGAAAAAATTTATTTTGAAGTAATTTTGTTAAAATTTGGGGAATGGAAAATTGTACCTAATACCGTATCTACAAGTGAAGGCGTGAAAACTCAACTTTCTTTAGAAATTTTAAATATCGATGCATATATTTTGGGATATAGTTACATGACTAGACAAACAAACAAAAATCTAAAATTATTTTTGGTCATGCGTCTAAAATATGTAGTATAATTTTCTTCAAAAATTTTGTTCAGGAACTTTTACATAAAAAGGAAAAACAATAAAACTAATTGATTTTCCATGTAAGTAATTTAAAAAATAATCATAGTGGAGATTGCTCTAAAAAGGTTTGAATATTTGCACTGCCATTTTATGCCAAAAAGAAATGTCATGTCAAAATGTACATAATAAATTTGTGTGGGTAATTTTTAATTGGAGTTCAATTTGCAAAACATCAAATGGTTATGCAGACAGAGTCACAATATTAATAGGTAATACATATGAATAATCATTTAATCTGAATTCAAATTGTGAAAGTGATTCTATGGGCTGTAAAATGAAAACAATAAAAAATGAAAAAGAAACCTATAAGAGAGCTCTAACGTAATACTCCCAAAGTAATCGTGTGGGACATTTTCATATCTGAAAGACTCGTCTTCCTTCTTACAAAGCTTGGCTGGCTTCCTTAAGTGCTCACCATTACCTCATTTTTATATTAATCTAAATCTTGACTTTATTGCCTTTTCTGGTTTCCCTTAATGATTTCATTTTTCTTTTCTTCGTTTTTAAAACGAAGCAAGGTACGTGTTCAATTCGTAGCCTTGGCTTTGTGTTCATTTTAAAATGATTGGCAAAAGCGGTAAGAGTTTGATACAGACGAAAGAGTATCTTCTCACTTACCTTCCAACAACAGAAATACTTCTTCTTTGTTTAGTTCTTAATATTCGATTTAAGATACACAATTTCATTATGTTAAATAAGAATGTCATATACAATACTCGGCTTTTGTTGTCGTACATACATGCCGGTTAGGAATGACGGCAAACACTTCCATTTGTTTAGGATTTTTTTCTTTTTTCAATTGGCCTAATAACCTCTTAATTTCATCATTTTATCTTGTTGGGAAAAAAAAACTCATCATTTATCTCTGGCAAAGAATTCGAAACCTCATGTATAGAAAATACTAAACTAGTCTATTTGTCTGTAGTGTTTAGTTTGTTTCCATAAAATAAGAGAAATTCAGCGTACAAGGAAAAGACAGTAACAATGTTGAGTACTACCACTATATACCTCTTGGTAGTCTGGTTTGTGCTGTTATTTTTCTACAAAATCGGCAGGAAATATTTCTCTTTTAGCGCTATTTTCAAAATAGTGTTAATTTTTCATGTGATTAAATTTATAAGATTAAAATATTCATAAGTTCTAGTTTGGCAAAAACAAATTTATAAAAAAATTAAAAGGAATAATGTATTTCTTCAAATAGTCAAAATGTATATTTCTCTCTTTTTAAGTTTTATTTTGGATAGTAACATAATTCTGCAGAATTTAGTTTATGAATTGAATTTTATCAATTCAATTGATGATAGAGAATGCGGTATAACCTCTTAAAATAATACTCTATAAATTAATATATACCAAAACATTCTATAAAATAATATAATTTGACGGTTTTAAATTGAATTTTGGTTTAGTTACTATATCGATAAATTAATAATTTCTATAGATTAATAGAAAAATATTATTTTAGTGTAATCTCAATATTATTAATTTATAGAAATTTAATTGTATATAAATTATGTGTTAGATAATTACCATTTTATGAAAACAATTCCGACGAAATAGTTTAATGAGTAATAGTTATCGGGTTAGCAAGATAACATAACATATAATTAAAATTTTATTCTACTATTAATGATATTATGACAGTTGATATATGTAACTAAAAATCTCTCATTTGCAATCATATAAATATAATTTTAACAGATATGATGATACATTTTCAAAGTATACGGAATTTATGTATTCACCAACAATCAGATTTTTCCATAGAAAAGTTATAGTTATATGGATAAAAAGATCAAACATTATGAATAGGTAACAAAAAGAGTGTTGAAAAACAAGCTAAAATAAAATTTTATGGGATTTTGTCAAAATTCCTCTAAAAGAGTATACTGCAAAAGAAAATTATAATAATAAAGATTTTGAATTTAAAAGGAAGAGATACTGCAAATTTTGTTGCTCATTGGAACCATGGAAATCCCAGGATTTTCCATGAGTTATGTACGTATTTGTTCACTATAACCTAAAAGTAAAACTATATTTCCTATGTTTCTTAAAAATTGATTTTAAGAAAACTATACATATTAAAAAAAATATTTAATAGTTAATTATTAGTGTATATTTTTTATAGTACACAATTTTCTATAAGTCTATACCAATAGTAATTTAGTATATTCAATTTTAAAAAAAAAATTGTAATTTATAATCATTAATTAATAAAATTTGCATATAAAACTTGAAAAAATAAATTTAAAATTTTTAAAAAAAATGTATAACATCAATTTTTAAAGAAGGAAATGAGTATTTGATAGTTATATACTTATATGACTCGTAACTTTTCATATGGGTACATAGATAATTCATAAGTCAAGCCACTTATTCACCTGAAACCAATGGAAGAAGTTTTCTCCAATTTGAGAAACCCAAAAATTTAAAAATATATGTTATTATTCCCCAATAAATTTACTGCTTAGAGCAGGTCCAACGGGGTTTTAAGTAGAGTTCTTAACAATTAATTATGATTATTTTAATAAAAATAGGCTTAATAGGAGAAGAACCGATTCTACATTAAGAGTTTTAAGGATTCTTAAAAGACACTTACGTGTCAAGTATTTATTGGATATAATTAGAAGAAAAAAAATAGAAAGGAGATGAGGAAAATAGGGTTCATTTTGTCACAAAAAAATTTCTTCCTTTGTCTCTTCTCCGATGGCGAGACGAGCGAAACTCTTCATCTATGTGGCTCGCATATCATCATCGGAATGAGCAATCAAGCAAATTGAACCGTCGCCTTCGATTTGGCCGAGACGCTTCACAACATCGGTGGAAAGAAAAGTATATGTCGACAACATCGGAGGGATTCTAGGGCGAAAGTATCGCCCTCATCGGTGGTTCTACTCGTTGTTGCATCTCAGATTTTTTGTCAGGGGTAAATTGCCTATTTTACCTCTTTTAGTAGATTCCATTACTGTCGAAAGCTTGATCTCGTTCTGTTAGTCAAAATTAAACTTCATCTTTGCTTTGTTTATCCTTTCTTCCATTGATTTCTAGATTATTAGAAGAAAATTCGTATTTTTAATGTATTTTCCTAGAAATTGGATCCAAATGTTGAGGCTTTTTTGTGTTTACTTACATGATCTATACCAATTGTGACTCAGATCTTTAACAATTTTGATTTTGGGTTTTGGCATAATCTCAGGATAAAGTTTACACCGATGGTTCCTCATTGTAGTATGGCAAGTGTAATTGGTCTGTGTTTGAGAGCTAAGCTTAAAGAATGTTTGCCACTTCATTATAAGGTCTTCTATGGTTTCAAAACACTCTTTAAATCTAGTTTGACTAATACACATTCTCAATTGTCACTTGTTACATATGCTTGATTGCTTTTGTTTCGTTTTGCTTATGTTTCACGTTGATATCAAAGTGACTCATGACTCTCACGCCGATGAAATTTTGGGTATGGAGGTCATATAAATAATTATCTACTAGACCATCTCTTTTATATGTTTAAGCTGGTTGTGTCATGTATACTTTCTATAAGGACAGTTCCAGCTAATCATTTTTAAGGACAGTTGCCAAAGAACCCGCTAGTTTTACAGGTTCTGGGGTAAAGCACAACCTATATGATTGATTGTTCTTATATTTTCTATGCAATATTCCTTCTTTCTTATACGCTAGTCCTTTAAATTCTTGTCAGGTCCGAATGATTGATGACGACCTACCCCTTGCACAATTTGCTGTTGCCTTTGAGGGAGCATCTTGGACAGATCCAGATTCCGTTGCTCTTATGGTTATGCAACTATGTTGGGATCTTGGAACAAGAATGTTGGTGGGGGAAAACACATGGGGTGAGTTTGCTTGTTGGCTTACATTTCCAGCCATGGATTTATGTTCTTACAATGCGTTGATGTAACTCTGTATGTCTATGTGCAGTTCTGACCTCACCCAGAGGGTTGCCATTAATGAAATAACAGAAAGCATAATGGCATTCAACACCAACTACAAGGATACTGGACTGTTCGGCGTTTATGCAGTTGCTAAGGTCAACCCAAAGATCCATATAAGCCTCTTCATAAAAATTTATAGTATATAAGCACATTGGGAGAAGATAACAAATCGTAACTTTCATTATATCTAGTGCTTAGTTGTCTTCTCTCATTGAAGAAGTAGCTAGATCATTCTTATAAGACGTCTTGATTCTTGTACTTAATCCAGCTTCTGACAGGTGCTTGTTTGTACAGGTGCTTGTTTGTACTGCAACTCTAGCGTGGGGTGTAAATCTACATGCACATACAGTTGTAATTAAGGTATGCCTATGTGTACATTTATCGATTTTTAGTTGCTTTCACAAATAAATGTTTCTATAAAGCCAAACTCCATTTTTTAATATGTGGCTTTGGGAGATCAATAAGTGGTGTTCTTTTATGCCATTATATTACATTATCTTATACCTCAAATATGTTCGGTTCATTTTAGGGAACACAACTGTATGATGCCAAGGCTGGTGGGTGGAAAGACTTGGGAATGCTTGATGTCAGCAGGTATTTGACCGAGTATTCATATTTAACATTTGTAATTTTTTTGTAAATTTTAAGAACCTTGTGTTGGGTTCTACCATTGGAACCCCACAAAACTTAAGAACCTCATTAGAGGTTCTTAAGTAATTAATTGTAATATAAAAATGTTAAGAACCATTTGGAAATTCTGGAGTTGGTCTTAGAGTGGCAACACTGGAATCAAGAACTGTTTAGTTTGCGATTTGGTCATCTTAAGTGGCTGTCTCTACATGGGGTTCACAAATCTTAACTTTAATTAATTAACAAATCTCATTTGAGTAAGACCATTTTTTATAATACTATAAAACGAGGAATTATGTAAGAGGGAAATAGCAATTTCTCTTTACACAAATAATAAAATATGTAAGTGTATATATGTTAATTCACAGCTCAACATCTTTTAAACCAGAAAAACGGAGGATCTGATGATCTTCCCACGGTTTAATCTCTCTCCTCAAAAATATATATATACAAATTCACAAACTCATTTTGATACAAAGACACAACAAAAAACATAACATAGATCATTAGATTTGGTCATAATTAGACAAGAGATTAAGCTCATGTCGAAGACTAATTCACCGACCACCGGAGACAAAGAAACGACGACGTTTCGTGTAACATCAATCGCATTGCCTTCAAAACAATCTGATCAGTCTCCACAGTCATCTCCAAGCTCATCTTCTTCTCTCGTCGCCGGTGGATCTCCGTCGGGGAGAACGGCGAGTGGAGGATTATCAGGAAAGCATTCATTTTTCAGGGGGATCCGGTTACGTAACGGAAAATGGGTATCAGAGATTCGAGAGCCGCGTAAAACGACAAGAATTTGGCTCGGGACTTATCCGGTACCGGAAATGGCTGCTGCAGCTTATGACGTGGCGGCTTTAGCTTTAAAAGGATCCGACACCGTTTTGAATTTTCCAGGTTTGGCTTCGACTTATGAAACTCCGGTTTCGAATTCTGCCAAGGATATAAGAGCTGCTGCGGCGAGAGCAGCGGAGATGAAGCAACCCGGAAAGGAGGAAGAAGAAGAGTCGTCGTTAGAGTTTATGGATGAAGAAGTGATGTTGGATATGCCAAATTTGTTGACGGAGATGGCTGAAGGGATGCTAATGAGTCCACCGAGAATGATGATAACTCCGACACAAGAGTACGATTCGCCGGAGAATCATCAAGGAGATAATCTATGGAGTTACAAATGAATCTACCCAAGTTTTCTTTGTTTTTGTTTCTTTTTTCCTGATTGGATCATGGTTTTTTTTATGTCGCTGTAACACGATCTAATAATATTTTTGAGTTTGAATTTTGTTTCCATTTATTGTATAGATATGATTTGAATGAGGAATGTCTAGATACACAGGTACTAAAGATATTTTTGTCAACCTATTAAAAATATATAGTAATGTTATTGCTGCTATATTTTGGTCAACTGTTTGTGTTGCTTTCAAGAGAATTAAATCTTGTAACCAGAAGCAAAATGCTGTCTTTTGTACGACAGAGTTGTGTATTTTGAAGATTTCTTAAGAGTTTTTTAAATATAATTTATTATAATTAAATAAAAAATGGTTAGAACCGTAAGAAATTTTAGAAACCACAAGAGACTAATACGTGTCACTTGTATCTTAGAACCGTAAGAAATTTTAGAAACCACAAGAGACTAATACGTGTCACTTGTATCTGCTTCGGCTTTATACAGACGACCTCACATATCCTCGTGAGTCATCGGAAATGTACTCGTTGATTCTCCGGGAACGAACGGGATCATTTACAGGGTCTTTATGGAGTCGAATGTTCACTCGAGACATGGGTGGTGGTCCGAGAACCTTCCCAGGAGGACTTAACAAGTGGCAATGGAAACGTATGCACGAGAAGAAAGCTAGAGATAAAGAGAACAAGCTCTTGGATCAAGAGAAACAGCTTTACGAGGCTAAAATCAGGACCGAGATTCGAGCTAAAATGTGGGGAAATTCTGATTCCAAAGAAACAACGGCGAAATTGAATCATAGTTACGGACCAATGAGTCCGAAGAACATATCAAAACCTTAGTTGATCGGTTTATGAAAACTGGAGCAGAGGATTTGTGGAATGAGAATGATGGGCCAGTGAAGAAATTGGATGAAGATGAAGGGTCGAGGTTATCTCGCAGAGACAAGGTCAGGTCCGAATTCTTCTTCTTCTTCTCATTCATCTATTGATGTGCGGAAATTAGTTTCAGTGTCATCTGATACAATTGGTAATAGTTGGGGTTTTGGTCGTACCAGTAGAGGTTTTTCGAGTATGAGTAGAGGTAAATTTAAGAGAAATGAGAGTTATTGTGATGAAGGAGATGACTTTGATGCGAAAAAGTTACATACTTTGAGTCATTTTCTCCTAAATTTGCTGGTAAGAAAGAAAAATTGAATTGCTCAAGGAATGTTGATGGAGTTGTAAAGAATAAAGGTTTGCTTTGTCGAAGAAAGTTTAGAAAGAACGATAGTTCAACTGAAGAGGATTCAGAGGAAGAAGGTGAAGAGGGAAAGATGAAAGGTTGGACGGATTTGAGGAAAACAGGAAGCAGTGCATCATTAGGAAATCATGATATCAAATTGATAAAAAGAGTGCATCGTAATCTTACAGATGAAGAGCTTAATCCTCCATTGGATATCAACACAGTAAGAGAAGATCTTAGTAAAAGAAAATATGTGGATATTGTAATGGAAGAGAAGCGAGAGCCTCATGACTCGATTTACAGTGGAAAAAGGTATAGTACACCCGTTTGTTCTAAGGCTTTTTGATTTGCCAAGTTTAGACCATGACAGAAGAAACCAAAACCCTCCAATGGAAATGACAACCGAAGAATTCGATCTTTGGTGAAAATGGGTTTCTCGGAACTAGAAGCTTCTCTAGTTGTGGAGAGATGTGGTAACCTTAAACTATTACTTTCAGCATTAATTTTTAGTTTCTTTCTATCCAGGTTTCTTGTAGAAAACGTGGAATAAACCAAATTGCATAGTATTGTTAGCTATGTGATCATAGATGATATTGTGGATTTAGCCTCTGGTTCTCTGATGTAGGCTTTAGATGTGTTTTCTAGGCATTTTCATTGTATTTCACTAACTGATACACTTGCATATGTTGGTATATCTCACATAACCAAAGTATGTCGTCACATTCTTCAAATTTACCCAGACTTTACAATCAAAATTTCAGGAGAAAACATGGATGTTGCAGAGCTTACTGACTTCCTTTTTGGGTTGCTCAATTGGCTCGAGAATTTCGTGACTTTCACACTGACCCTGAAGAACAAAAGGTGCGGTTAAAACCTCTTTAAAAGTCTGTCTTCTATAAGTTAATTCATTTTGGGCTCTGATTTTGTGGGAAATTTAGTGTATGCAGCCTAGACATGACATCAAGAAAAGGCGTATAGAAAGAAATTTTGTGTGAAATTTAGTGTATGCAACTTCCTATGACTCTAGTTGCAGTAGAGCAGAATCTTATGCCTTGCGTGTTGTAAGAGTGTTCATTTTGCAGGCATGAGGCTCCACTAAGGCAGAGAGTTGTTTTTAACAGGGGAATGTGTCGAATGCTGCCATTCATCATAAGCATATAGTTCATGATTAGGTTTCAGGTGTGAGTAGTAGTATCAGCAGTAGTAGTAAGGAAAAATAATTCCAATTTATGCATGGTTTATCAGAATATACCACCCATAAGTCAAGAGCAGTAACAATAGATGATGCCAAGGCCATTGTCGCCCCATAGAGTTGTGATATTTGCAGGTATTGATCCTCTGTTCTAGAACTCGAAAGAGCCAAAACAAGGGAGCTGCGACACAATTAGAAATGGAAAAGGAGAGGCAAATGCAGGTAAGAATCTCCATTTTGCTTCCACTTTGTTTTGTGCATGATCTAATGGTTTGTTTTTTAAGAACCCCTAATGGGATTCTACCATTGGAACTCCTAAAATATTAAAACCAAAACAAGACTTCTTAACTTGTTATATATCATTATTTTCACTAAAAAAAGTATTAAGAACTCCGTTAGGGATTCTAATGGTTGGAGATGGTCTTGTGCTCAAAAGATGTGTCTACAAATTTGGATGGAGTTTGTTGGTACCAAGTTCATTGCTAAATGGGTCAAAAGATGTGTCTACAAATTTGGATGGAGTTTGTTGGTACCAAGTTCATTGCTAAATGGGCCTCGATCTATCTGAGTTAAAAGCTCAAAGAAATGTGAGGCCTAAGTCCATTACACAATCGAGTTGGATGAAATCGAGCGTGAATTCATTTAAACGGAGAGGACCGAGTCAAATCGAAAAGAGGGACGGAAACAAAATCATGGAGAATAAATTAAAGGATAAACTTTTGTCAACCAGAATATCCACACAGCCGTCGTCTTCCTCGCCGGACTTGCTAGATAACAATCACAATTAAACTTGTCCAGAGAGAGACCTTCTCTAATTTTCCTTCAGGAATTTTAAGTTTCTTACCAATCTCTCTGAAAACGCAATCGCCTACGCCAATTTTACTGTTAATTATCGCAAAGCATTAAAGGCTTGAGGTTCCTCTGGGATGCTTCCAATGAGTTTGTTCTGTAATTCAATTGAGACCCTTTATTCAAAACCCTTTCTTCCTCACAAATTTCACTTCTTTTCTTTCTCCGATTCCAAATTCCGAAACCCTAAATTCGCCAGCTTCCCACTTCGTCGTCAATGGCCAATCAAATCTTGCCTTAAATCAGCATCTGCTTCAGAAATCGATATGGTAAGAAACAAAGAAGGTGTGTTCGCTCCAAAGGAGAAGACAGTAGTCGTCTTATGGGACCTTGACAACAAACCACCACGAGGTCCACCGTACGAAGCAGCGACAGCTCTCCGACGTGTCGCGGAGAAACTCGGCCGAGTCGTTGAGATCTCTGCTTACGCAAATCGCCATGCTTTCATTCATTTACCTCACTGGGGTCGTCGAAGAGCGACGGGAAAGGCGACATCTTGATATCATGGAGAGGAAAGGAGAACTGAAACCAATAGAGCCATACATCTGTGGAGTCTGTGGCCGAAAGTGCAAAACCAATCTCGATTTGAGAAAACATTTCAAGCAGCTTCATGAGAGGGAGAGACAGAAGAAAGTGAGTAGGATGAGAACTTTGAAAGGCAAGAGACGTCAGAAGTTTAAAGAACGTTATGTCTCCGGAAACGAGAAGTATAATGAAGCAGCGAGGAAGTTGTTGACGCCAAAAGTTGGATATGGGCTTGAAGCTGAGCTCCGGCGAGCTGGTGTTATGGTGAAGACGGTGGAGGATAAGCCTCAAGCGGCGGATTGGGCGGTGAAAAGGCAGATACAACATTCTATGACGCGTGGTATTGATTGGTTGGTTTTGGTATCGGATGATAGTGATTTTTCAGATATGTTGAGGAAAGCCAGAGAGGCTGATCTTGGGACATTAGTGGTTAGTGATAGAGATAGAGCGTTGGGGAGGCATGCTGATTTGTGGGTTCCTTGGATTGGTGTGGAGAAGGGTGAGATTGGGGAGAAGGATTTGATTCCAGGGAGGAGATTGCAGTTTGAGGAGGAGGAGGAGGAAAGTGAGGGAGGTTTCGGAGGCCGAGATGACTTGTTTTCGTTGGCTTATGATGTAGATGACACGGAGATCACAGTGGAGAGTGATAAATTTGGAAAGTTTAATGTGTCGGCGTTTGCGGAAGATGAATGGGTAGAGGATGATGGGGACTTTGCGTTTAGTGATAGTGACGATGATGACTTCTGATTCATGATTGTTCGAGTTGTATTCTTCTGAATATTGTAATCATTTTTTTCAAATTCAATGGAAAATTGAGTTGAAAGGGAAGCTCTCTGTTATTCTGAAACTGAAAGTCGAGAACCCAATTTGTGTTGAAAGCCACGAGAATTTAAGTTAATAACGTTGTCGGAATATGCTACATTCTAAACTGATTTATGGTTTGGTTAATACTGTAAAAGTTTTTGTACCAAAACAAATTAACAAAGCTCTTTAATCAAAAGGTTCTCGTTTTACACCAAATCAAACTGACTTTTAGAAAACAAATTGATAAATAGCCACACACCTGAATTTTTGATTAAAAAAAAATTGTCAAATAATTCTCCAATTTTAAATTTCAGCCATTTGAGACATCACCTATAAGTTTTTTAAAACACACATCAACTTTTAGTTGATTTATTTTATTGTTCTCAAACTTTACGTTGACTCAACCAAATTAGACACACTATTAAATTATTAAACGGAAGAATTAAATGTTGGGATCAACATAGATCATATGTCCTGATTTGGCCAAATTAGTAGAATAAATAATGTTTAACTGCGTCTAATTTTCTGTTTAACGATTTAACGGTGTATCTACTTTGACTAAGTTAACATAAAATTTGAAATAAAAATAAAAATTGATATTTTTTTAAAAAACTTGGTACTTAATGTTTTAAATGGCTGAAATTTCAATATCGAAAGTTTATTTTGTTGTTGTAAGGTTGAAATAACTTAGTGATTAAGTCTATGATATTTAGGAGAATCTAAATATATATATTTTGGAGTTATCAATAGTAGGGTTTTGGAGTTATGTTTCTCTATATAAGGATGTGTTAACTTGTGACACAACTTAGTGATTTTGGAATTAAGGTTTTGAGATATTTCCCATAAGATTAATAAGAGAGTTATTCTTGTTAAATCATAGTTCAGATTCTACACGTGGTATCAGAGCTTAAGGGAGATCCAATGGCCAGAGGTGACACCACTACAACGTCCAACAAAGACGATGAAGAAAAGGTGATGAAAATAAAGGAAGGAGTAGGCTCGTCTTCCATCAAGTGCCCCAGGTTGAATTCCAGTAATTACACCGTGTGGTGCATGAGGATGAAAGTGTTACTCAAGGTTCATAATTCATGGGAAACAATAGAGAAGGGGAACATCGATGAAACAAAGAACGACATGGTGCTGACTTTACTGTTCCAATCGATTCCGGAATCTCTTATCCTACAATTTGGAGATCTGGAAACCGGCAAGGAAGTATGGGAGGCCAACAAGTCGCGATATATAGGAGCAGATAAGGTTAAGGAGGCAAGATTTCAAACCCTCATGGTCGAGTTGGATTGCTTGAAGATGAAAGAATCTGACAAGATTGATGATGTCGTGGGCAAACTTTCAACAATATCGACAAAGTCGGCTGCCTTGGGAAAAGAATTGGAAGAACCTAAGATTGTCAAGAAGTCCATGTCAATTCTTCCTCGAAAGAAGTATATACACATCGTAACTTCTCTCGAGCAAGTACTAGATCTCAATAAGACAAGCTTCATAGACATTGTAGGTCGTATAAAGGCATACGAGGAAAGAATTAGTGAGGAAGATGAAGAGCAAGATAAAGAACAAGACAAACTCATGTATGCTAACACAAATCAAACTCAAAATAATAGTGGAGGCCATAGAGGAAGAGGACGAGGAGGTCGCTCTTCAAGAGGAAGATGATGCGATCGATCATGGTACCAACAAAGGGACACATATAAAGAGTATGATATATCTCATATCACGTGTTATCGGTGTGATAAACAAGGACATTACACATCGGATTGTCCTGATAGGCTTCTTAAACTACAAGAGGCTACAGAGAAAAAGGAGGAAGACACTCAATCGACGGATGAGTTGATGATGAATGAAGTTGTTTATCTCCAAGAAGATAAAGTAATACCAAGTGGTTTTGAGACTAATCAGAAATTGAATAACAGTTGGTATCTTGATAATGGGGCGTCTAATCACATGAGTGGAGACATAAGCTTCTTTTATGATCTTGATGAAAGTGTTACGGGAAAGGTCAGGTTTGGAGACGATTCACGGATTGACATTAAAGGAAAGGGCTCGATACAATTTATTTTTGACAATGGTCTCTCTCTCTCTTCATAATGTGTACCACATAACAGATTTGAAGAGTAACATCTTATGTTTGGGTCAAGCTACTGAGGCGGGTTGTGAAATTCGGATGATTGAAGATAATCTAAAGCTCAATGGTCGGTTTGGTAAGTTGTTTGTTAGAACAAAAAGGTCTTGAAATCGACTGTATAATGTGTTACTTGAAGTCGAGAGTATTAAGTGCTTACAGTTAACCTCCATGCACGAGTCCTCTACTTGGCATACACGACTGGGCCATGTCAATACAAACACAATGAAGCTGATGATAAGCAAAGGATTGGTAACTGGTGTGCCAAATATCAAGATCGAAAGGCAAGCGTGTATGTCATGTTTGCTTGGCAAGTAAACGAGAAACTTGTTTCCACAAAAAATCATGTATAGAGAGCTACACAAGCTCTCCAACTAATTCACAATGACCTCTGTGGACCTATCACACCCCCAACACCGGTATAGAAGAGGTATATTTTCGTGATTATATATTATTTTCACATTATATGTGGACAATCCTGCTACAGGAAAAAAAGTGAAGTTTTGGATAAGTTTAAGAGGTTCAAGACACTTAATGAACAAGAGAACAATACCGTGATCAAGACATTCAAAACCGATAGGGGTGGGGAGTTTACATCCAATGAGTTTCAAGCCTACTATGATAAACATGGGATCAAGAGACATTTAACTGCCCCTTACTCATCCCAACAGAATGGAGTGGTCGAAAGACAAAATAGAACACTCTTGGGAATGTCAACAAGCATCTTGAAACATATGAGGTTACCAAGAACCATGTAACTTCACCGAAGCTGAAAAATTGGAAGTTTGGATAGAAGCATGTAAAGATGAAATCTTATCAATCGAAAGAAATATCGGTTGATGTGATCGGTTTGAAGTGGGTTTTCAAACTAAAGCGGAATGTTGATGGAAGTATCAACAAACATAAAGCGAGATT
This sequence comes from Lepidium sativum, assembly GCA_023374145.1. Classification (NCBI taxonomy): domain Eukaryota; kingdom Viridiplantae; phylum Streptophyta; class Magnoliopsida; order Brassicales; family Brassicaceae; genus Lepidium; species Lepidium sativum. The sequence goes on along the minus strand of JAKUCM010005373.1, from coordinate 46,648 downwards.
AGTTGTCAAAGATTATGTTTAGAAACAAGGTATTGATTACGATGAAGTCTTCGCACCCATGGCTCGTATGGAAACAATCAGGTTCATCATCAGTCATTTGGCTTCTTATGGTTAGAAGATACATCATCTGGATGTTAAGACATCGTTTCTAAATGGGGATTTGAAGGAAGAGGTGTACGTTAGTCAACCAGAAAGTTTTGTGTTACAAGGAAGTGAGAGCAAAGTTTATAAGCTAAACAAAACTCTCTATGGCTTGAAACAAGCACCTAGAGCGTGGAATGCTAAACTGAATATGACTCTTCAAGAGATGAAGTTTCAAAGATGCTCCAAGGAACCGTCACTGTATTGGAAGAAGGACAGGGAATAACTTCTCCTCATGGCGGTATACGTAGATGATTTACTTGTTACCGGCTCATCCTTGGCATCAATACTCGAGTTTAAGGAGAAGATGGCTACTAATTCGAGATGAGTGATTTTGGACTACTTACATACTACCTTGGAATTGAGGTAAGACAGCTAGAATCTGGTATAGTTTTAAAGCAAGAGAGATATGCCTGAAAGATACTCAAAGAAACTGGTATGGAAGACTGTAACTCGACTCATGTACCAATGGACATGAACTTAAAGTTGTCAAAGTCACTTAACAAGCGAGATATTGAAGGAGGAGAATACCGCAAAAGCATAGGGTGCCTTCGGTATTTGCTACACACACATCCTTATATATCATATAGCGTTGGAGTCTTAAGCAAATACATGCAGCAGCCAAAGGAATAACACGGAAACGGACTAAAATAGGTCCTCAGATACTTGCGAGGTACATGCTCGTATGGACTTTTCTTCAAGCGTACTAACGAGGTATGTCTATTGAGTTACAACGATAGCTCATACAATGTAGACATTGATGATGGAAAAAGTACTACGAGTCATATTTTTTATCTTGGCGAGTCACTAATCACTTGGTACTCTCAAAAGCAAGAGATTGTAGCTTTGTCATCGTGCGAAGCTGAGTTTATGGCTGCCAAAGAAGCTGTCAAACAAGCTACATTGCTTCAGGAACTTCTTGCTGAGGTAACCGGAAAAAAGTGTGAGAAAGTGATGATTCGAATTGACAACAAATCAGCGATAGCTCTTACGAAGAACCTCGTGTTTCATGGACGTAGCAAACACATACACGCCATATTCCATTTCATCTGTGAATGTGTCGAGAATGGGCAAGTAAGCGTTCAACATATCCCAGGTAGTGAGCAAAAGGAAAACATCTTAACCAAGACCCTCATGAGAGTTAAGTTCAAGGAAATGAGGAGCTTGATTGATGTTGAAAACATGAGTGGAGATGGGTTCAAGGTTAAGGGGGAGAATGCTCTTGTAAGATTGAAATAACTTAAGGATTGAGTATATAATAAATAGGAGAATCTAAGTATACATATTTTGGAGTTATCAATAGTAGGATTTTGGAGTTATGTTTGTTTATATAAAGATGTGTTAACTTGTGACACAACTTAATGATTTTAGAATTAAGATTTTTTAAGATATTTTTTAAAAAATTAATAAAAGAATTATTCCTGTTAAATCCTAGTTTTATATTGTTCGGATTCTACATATTTGACATTTTTTCAATAGAAACCTATGGAAGTCTTCCAATAACCAACTCCACTTCCCTCGAAAGTGAGTTTCATTTTTATTAAAGACCATTAATTTTATTTAACAACACAACACTAGTTTTTAGTTTGCCGCCTTAGATTTTATGTTTTATATTCTACTAAGATGATCTGTCTATTTTTCAATACTTGTTATGATCTAAATGAAAGAAAAACGTCAATGTCAATAAACTAATTTGTGTCTGTAGTCATCAAAAACGGTTAGTGTAACGTATTTGGGACACATAATAATAAGATTAAAATGACAAAAGAGCTTCGGGACACGTGTCCTTGTTTGGCTAATAAATAGAGTTGAACAGTTTGACTCAGCAATTTCCACAAGATTAATCCACAGATATTAAATAAGCAAAGAGCAACAACCCAAAAAAACAGGCCCACATCAAAAGGCGCGTGGAACAAAAGAGGAAAAACAAACCGCGGCTAGACAGCGGACGCGCACCGCCCCTACTAACGTGGCTCAGCTCTCGAGCCAAACAGAGCAGTTACAATCAAACTGTCAAAACCGTGTTCCGATGACGTCATCATCAACCTTTTCTTTTCCCACTTTTAAGTGATGTCTACTTTTGTCCTTTTCTAAAATCGTCCCCTTTCCTCGAACATAACTTAATTAATAAACTCAACCATCAAATCCAACGAAGACACAGTACATTACTTACTCTCATTAGGTAAACCCCATTCATTACGACACGTGTCAGTCTCAAACCGTGGAACACTTGTCATTACAAGATTCTCCGTGTTCCCACGTTGTTGTTATAAAACAAAAACACAGAATCGTTCTACTCTGTAATTAAAAAAAAATATATCTCAAAAAAATTCAAACACCTGAAAATAAACCAGAAAAGCTAGAAAGAGAAATTAAAGGCCTTATCCGAAAATGAATCCTTATTGTTCCACTCTTACAGACTCGTTTCTTTCAATTCCTGATTATAGATCTCCAGTTTCAGACAGCAGTGAGAATTCACCGAAGTTAGCTTCAAGTTATCCGAAGAAACGAGCTGGAAGGAAGAAGTTTCGTGAGACACGTCATCCAATTTACAGAGGAGTTCGTCAGAGAAACTCAGGAAAATGGGTTTGTGAAGTTAGAGAGCCAAATAAGAAATCAAGGATTTGGTTAGGAACTTTTCCAACAGTTGAAATGGCTGCTCGTGCTCATGATGTTGCTGCTCTTGCTCTTCGTGGTCGTTCTGCTTGTCTTAATTTCGCTGATTCTGCTTGGAAGCTTCGAATTCCTGAGACTACATGTCCTAAGGAGATTCAAAAAGCTGCGGCTGAGGCTGCGGCGGCGTTTCAGAATGAGATGAAAACGACGGAGAATGTGGAAGCGACGGTGGAAGACACGACGACGAAGACGGTAGAGGAAGAGCAAAGTGGTGTGTTTTATATGGATGAAGAGACGGATTTGGGGATGTCGAAGCTTCTGGAGAATATGGCGGAGGGAATGCTTTTGCCGCCGCCGGAAGTTGGCTGGAATTATAACGACTTTGAAGGAGATGATGCTGACGTGTCACTTTGGAGTTTTAACGATTAGTTCTGTTTTTTTATATTATTTTAGTTTCTGGAGAATATGCTAGTTAGACGATTACTTGGACTTCTAGGATTGGTCAATTGTTCCGTACTCAACTCTTTTTGTTTGCTTATAGTACGGATATGCCAAATCGAGTAACATATATCATTAATTCTTTCGATTTTTTTTGTTTTGTTTTATATACAGATTTGGTCAAAATTAGAGTTATCAAATCTGAAAATTTTGTGTGTTAGTAAACATAGATTCCTCCTAAATTCAATAAAATATTTACAAAAAAAGTTAAATCTTATTGGTAAGTCACACTATAAAAACATTCATAATTCTACATTTGCGTTGAGTATATCAGAGCGTATTTGATTCACTTCACTGAATGGTGCAAGCAATAAACTATTCTTTTCTTAAATGTGGTAAAGTCTCGGAATTTTTTTACCCTTTTATCTAAACTAATTGGAATTTATAAATCAATACCTTGCTAAGCAAAAGATAAACTTGTTTCAGAAACAGCATAATGCAGCTCACTCATCAGCTATTGTGATTGCATTAAAAGTCCGTGACAAAAAGAACAAGTGCTAAATGTTGTTGGATTCACTTTGTTGTAGCCATGTGTACGAGACAAAGAACACATGAGTCCTTGCTTATTTAACCAATACTGAGAACTATGCGACTATTTAACCAATTCTATTTGTTGGTTTTTTCATTACAAAAAATTTATAATCTAAATTTTTTTTCTGCAAATAATCATTGTATTGACAAAATTCGATTTATAGCTTCAGTTTTGCAATTAGATTTGGGTGGGAATCAAACTCTCATCTGATACCCAACTAAATCAAAGATAAGTTAGCGTGGCTATATGTTTCTTGACATATTTAACCACTTAACTAACATAATACATCACTTAATTTTATTTTAAATACAAACAATTAAAGAACACTAATAACAATTCTCTTTAGACTAAACACATACAAAAACTCCATCTCAGACAAAAATGATTTATTCGGAGATATAAAAGGTTTATTTTTAACGAACTTTTATCGCAATGCCGATTTTTAATGAAATATTGAACTAGTCTTAACTCTTAATTTGCTACCTAAAATTTTAAAAATCCTATATAAACTTTCTTATGGTGGTCAATTTCTACATCGGCTAACACTATTAGTCAATAGTTCAGTCTTAGTCATTGTATTATTAAGCGACACGTGTACGACTAAGCGCTATGTGTATGGTAGAATTAAAAATTAAAAATTAAAAATTGAAATGATTCAAAAAATCAAAGAAAAAATTCAAAATTCAGAAAAATATAAAATAAAATCAATTAAAATAATTTTAAAATAAAATATCTAAAAGTTAAAAAAATCAAAATAATTTTTGAAAATTCAAAAAAACTTAACTCACCGAAAAATAGACAAAATAACTAAATAAATTAAATACAACTCACTACAACCTAACTAACTAAAGTAGACACGATTACTAACCAAATAATAGACCTAATTACAAGATTACAACTTTACTAAAATTATAATCCACCCATTAGAAAATCATTAACTTTAAACCTTCAATTCAAAGTTCGTCATGAACCCTAGAAATTTTCAACAAATCAAATGTTTTTGGTATGATAATATGTGCACCTACATAAATGAGTTGATGAAACAATATTGGTGCTTCCAACACTATTGGTGCTTATGACACTAGGTGCTTCATGCAACTCATTTATATTATATGTTTTATCAATTCATTTATGTAGATGTTTCATCAACTAATTTTCATGTCTTTTCTCTTCAACTTTTTTAATGTTAATTTTCAATAAAACACTTAATAAGATGTCAAAATTTATGATGAAACATCTATTACCACGTCATACATACTTGATTTGTTTGAAAAATTCTAGGATTTGTGATGAATTTTAAATTAGAGTTTTAGAGTTGAGGATTTTTCGAATCGGGTGGATTATGACTTTAGTTATGTTGTAATAGGTTGCATTTAATTTAATTTATTTTCAACTTTATAATATTTTTCTTATTTTTTTATAAAACTATTTGATTTTATTACTTTTCAGTTTTTTTATTTTTATAATTTTATTGTAATTTATTTTATTGTTATATATATTTTCTATTTTTTAAAAAAAGTTCTTTTTGTTTTTTTGAATTTTTTTTTATTTTTTTAAACATTATTAACTCTGTAGTACACGTGATATTTAAATCGGTCATACACATGTTGTCTAATAATAGAACAATATATATTTAATTTTTGACCGACAATGTTAATACTAAATGTAGAAATTGACCATAACTAAAAAATCTATGTAAGTTTTTTTAATTTTAAGTACGAAACTAAAATTTAAAGCAAAGTTTTTTTTTTTTTTTTTTGTCAACGACATAGATAAAATGAGACCAAAGAAAACAACACCGGCCCAAGGAACCTAGAATCAGAAGCCCAACATCCGAGCTAACATGCCAAGGGCATCTACCTTAGAATTCATGCCTCTAGGAATTATGGACAATGTGCATACAACAAAACGAGAGCTCAACCGCCAGTATTCCTCCTGGTAAGTAACAAAATCCGGCCATTCTTCTGGACGTTGGAAGATGTACTACACCGATCGCAGTCTGTTGACACATCGACCTCTGAAATATAACGCTCCAGTAATGCACCTAAGGCCCGGAGAACTGCCTTCACCTCTGCATAGAGTGACGAAAGACACAGATGTCCTCTATCTGTTCCCGAAAAAAATCCCTCCACTGAATCTGAAAAACAAATCCAACTGAACCCCGTTTGATAGTCGGTGGCTTTCCAGGAAGCATCCGCAAAACATCTAAAGCCTGTGAACATCTGATTGGTTGTGGTAGGGTAAATCCATGCGGGCTTGGAAAAGTCAAGAGAAGACTTATTATAGACTATCGGAACCGTGGTACTAAATCGGGCAGCAAACCACTCCTTGTGCTCGGAGACCGCCCTTGCCAAAACCAAACGAGGATCCAAATCCACGTTCGAGAAACAGAACGCGTTCCTGACTTTCCAAATCTGCCATATAATCCATGGGAAAACCTCGGACACAGTCTACCTCAGAATTCTCCAACAGAGATAATCTATGTTGTACCAAACAGAACCTCCCGGGAACAATCCCGGAGCTGAAGGTATGAGGGACAAAGCCTAGACCTGGAGTGTCGTTGGATACTCAAATATGACATGAGAGATTGTTTCAGACTCTGTTCCACAACGCGGGCATCTAGCATCCCTGCGGAGGCCTCGTTTAACTAAATTCTGGTAGACTGATGTGCATCCTGACAACGTCTGCCAAATAAAATGCTTTATTTTATTAGGACGGTATAACTTCCAAACCTCGTCGAAGAACATGTCAGCCGAAGGCCCCAATTGAGGTTGATCTGCCCACGGCTCTCCCCCCCTGTGCGATGATTTAAAGCGAGTTTAAAGTTTATTAAAAATTTGATATTGAGGTAAAAGTTTATTAAAAGAAAGGCCATTTTCTCGATAAAATCTGTTTCGAAGTTCAATGCTCTCTCTTCTACGATACAGTCTAAATTAGAACCGGTTTAAACCGAGAGACCCACAGACATTAAAGCAATTTTTGTAAAATAGAGTCCTCATAGGGGTAATTTAGTATTTGTATAATCGACGTTAAGCTGACGCGACTGTGTGTTTTCTCTCCTTAACTAGTTCTGTCTTCTCCAGCGAAGATCCGAAGCTTTACAAACAAAATAAATCTGCTTTCGAGTTTATATTTCATTTTTCTTTCTATTTTATCTTCACTGATACTCCACATTCACAACAATCCCAAATTTACTTACTTTACTTTCATACATTGATACTACTTGTTCGAGATTGTTTGGTAATTTGCTAGGGTTTTCTCCTAATTTTGCCTCTTCATTTTTATCCATGATCGGATTTTGAAACAACTATTCCGATAATACAGGTTTATTTTTTTTTCCGTTGTTGTTGTAATCTAGAGAGAGAGATAGCGAGTGAAGCAATCACACAAAAAAGGCCATGAATTTCGATACGAACGGAGGAAACAAGCGAGTCTTTAACAGACTCGGCGGCGGGTTAACTCGTCCGACGGCACCAACTGACACAAGGCAGAAAGTTTGTTTCCATTGGCGAGCTGGGCGTTGCAATCGTTCTCCTTGCCCTTATCTACACCGAGAATTACAAGGTCCTGGTCCGGGTCAGGGTCAGGGTCAGAGTCAAGGTCCAGGTCCGGGTTATGCGAACAAAAGGGTCGCTGAGGAGTCAAGTTTTGCGGGTCCGAGTCACCGGAGAGGACCTGGGTTTAATGGGAACACAAATACATGGGGCAGATTTGGTGGGAACAGAACGGTGACGAAGACGGAGAAAGTTTGCAACTTTTGGGTTGATGGGAATTGCACATACGGTGATAAGTGTAGATACTTGCATTGTTGGAGCAAAGGAGATAGTTTTTCGCTGTTGACTCAGCTTGATGGTCATGAGAAGCTTGTTAGTGGTATTGCTTTGCCTTCTGGCTCTGACAAGCTTTACACTGGGAGTAAAGATGAGACCTTACGTGTCTGGGATTGTGCTTCTGGACAGGTAATTTGGTTGAATTCTATTTGGCTTATTGCTTTGGTTAGGATAGAGAATGATGCCCTTAGACAAAGAGGATGCAGTTTATTAAATCTGTTCACTAGGATCAGTTTTTTTGAACTAGCGGATTGTTCTTGTATATGAGGATGTTGTTGTTTTCGCTTTCGATTAGTGTACAGGCGTACTTCAAGTTGGTGGTGAAGTTGGCTGTGTCCTTAGTGAAGGCCCGTGGCTAATGGTCGGCCTGCCAAATCTTGTTAAGGCAAGTTCTGAGAACGATTCTCTTCTTATGTTCGGAACAGATATTGAGGAACCCTTTTGTTCTTTAAATGCTTATTGGGTTACATTTATAATAGTAATTGTTGTTGATACAGGCGTGGAATATCGAAACCAATGCAGACCTGAAACTAGCTGGACCTGTTGGCCAAGTATATTCTCTCGTTGTGGGTACTGATCTGCTCTTCGCTGGCACACAGGTAAAATTCCAAATTTATTTTTTGGTTGAGATCTCTGCAAAGTATGCTGGCTCTTGTTTAAATTAGTTATAAGTTCTTTACTTTCTGTGCAGGATGGCTCTATTTTGGCTTGGAGATATAATGCTGCTACTAATTGCTTTGATCCTGCGGCATCACTGATGGGACACACACTTGCAGTTGTTACATTATATGTTGGGGCAAACAGACTTTACTCTGGTTCCATGGACAAAACTATAAAAGTAAGTACTAGTACTAGTTATCATGCTTGAATAGAACTACTCCCATTTGTTTTGTTTAAGCTAATTGTTTTCAGTTATATGTTAATTATGTTAAATAGGTTTGGAACCTGAATAATCTGCAGTGTATACAAACGCTCACAGATCATACATCGGTTGTGATGTCTCTTATCTGCTGGGATCAGTTTCTTTTGTCGTGCTCACTTGACAACACTGTCAAGGTGGGGTTCACTATTGTTAACTATCCTATCAATTTTGTGAAAGTTTCATATTTCCCGTGTTGATGGTTTTTTTTCTTCCCGCTCTAGATATGGGCTGCAGTTGAAGGTAGCAACTTGGAAGTGACATACACTCACAAAGAAGAACATGTATGACTTTCCTTTATAAATGTTCTAACCCTCTCATTTGGTCCTTAATTTTACTAACATATTCTAGCAATGTCTAAATTGGATTCAGGGAGTACTAGCTCTATGTGGTGTACATGACGCAGAAGCCAAGCCGGTTTTATTATGTGCTTGCAATGACAATACCGTGCGCCTCTATGACTTACCATCGTAAGTCTTGCAACACATGTTTCTTTTCAACATTCTTCAGTTCCTCTTTCTGTCTTGTTTTGAAGGCTTAGGTTTGTTTCTTTAGATTTACGGAGAGGGGAAAAATCTTTGCAAAGCAAGAGATACGGTCGATCCAGATAGGTCCAGGGGGCTTATTTTTCACGGGTGATGGAACTGGTCAAGTGAAAGTATGGAAATGGTGCACTGAACCAACCGTTGTTTTGCCTTGAGAATGTTTCTTGCTATTGTTAAACAGTTATTTTCTACGATCTTCTTGTACCATTATAGATGAGTCTATTGAAAGTTTTCTTTCGAATTAATGTCGTAATAGAGCCAGTCTGACGAGATGGGGAGTGGCCAAGATCGTGTCATGTTAGCAGTTTTGAGATAGAACTGGGAGAATTTTGGTCACTTTTTTGTTCTAATTTTAGTATCATCTGTGTGTTGTAATAATACTTGAATTTGTATGATCTATGTCATAAATGATTTATATATTCAAGAAAGATTCAGAGTTAGTACACAGAGAGCAGAGTGACGCATTAACAAAGTAACAGAAGCATCCTTATTACTGAACCTTGACAGCATGTTCTTACAAAAGGTAAAGGTTTTCTTTTCACAGATTGAACATAACTTTGATAGCATTGCTTCCACGAGCACTAGTTTCAAAAGCATCTTCCACTTCCTTCTGAGAGAAACCGAATCTGTGGGTTATAAGTGGCTTAACATCAACCTTGCCACTTTTCAGGAACTCAAGACACAAAGGCCATGTGTTCTTGTACCTGAACACACCTACTACATCTACCTCCCTGTCTCAAAACCAAAAACATTATACTTGTGGATTATGTGATTGTTTTCAAAGTTGGAATGTTTCTTACTCAGATAATTGTGAGGTTACCTTGCAGCTGCAGGAGTGAGAGGGACAGTCATTACACCGTGACCCAAACCAACAAGGCAGACTTTACCGCCACATCGAGTGGCTGCTAATGCCGTGGACATGGTTTTGTTAAAACCCGCGCAATCGAATGTTACATCGATGTTTGACCCCATGGCTTTCTGAATTTGTTCAACCTCAAAGTCAACATCCTGAAAAAGTAAAAGGGAACAAGGTGTTATCTTTATAAAATCAGATCAGCAATGTTTCAGAAAGATTTGGTACTATTGAAAGTGTAAAGAACCTCTAAGTTTGTTGTCACTTTAACAATTCCATCTGCACCGAGCTGTTTTGCTACGGATAAACGGTTATCATCAATATCCACAATAACAATTCTAGGCACACCGAAAGCCCGAGCAGCTAACATGGTTACAAGGCCAATAGGTCCGGCTCCCATTACCAATGCGTTTGTTTCAGGACCAACCTCAGCTCGGCGACATGCATGAACACCAACACTTAGTGGTTCACACATTGCTCCTTCCTCCAAACTCACATTCTCAGGCAATTTGAAGCATAGATCCGCAGGGTGAACCACCTGCTTCGCTAGAGAGCCATGAACCGGTGGGGTTGCAAAGAACTTCATCTCTGGACAAAGGTTGTATCTTCCATCCTTGCAGTGATTGCATCTCCAGCAACTAATCCCTGGTTCAAGAGCCACACGGTCACCAACCACTAGGTGTTTAACTTCTTCACCTACTTCTTCAATAATCCCAGCACATTCATGTCCAATCACCATTGGTTCTTTCACCACGAAATCCGCACATCTCATGGTCTTTTATTTGTTTTATAACACATACCCAACAAAATCCACTGTCAATAGTCATGCAAATTAAAAGAAAAACACAAAGATTCCCTCTGATTATACCATACTTACCTTGAGGTAGTGAACATCACTTCCACAAATACCAACAGCTTTCATCCTAACTCTCACATCATGAGGACCTTCGTACCAACATAAACTTATCAGTCTCCAAGGCTTTGAACAACAGGGTCACACGTAAATCCAATCGGCGATGAGAAAGAAGGGCTTACCAACAGAAGGAAGAGGAAAAGGTTGGATCTTGAGGGTGTTGAGACTAACCAACCAAGCAGCCATGTTCTCATCTTCAACTTTTGAGCCTTCTCCATGAGACATTCCTCCTTTCCCCATAACTCCTCTCTGCTATGCTCAGCTCAATCAAAGCTCTAAAGTCTCAACTATCAGATTAGGAGAAGACACACAGGATTACGGATCTTATAGAGAAAACAAAGCTACCTACCAAAGCGGGTCAGCATCAAACTCTCCGCTAAATAAATAAATACAGAAAAATATAGGAACCAGATAAATACAAGAGGTGGACGGCTTTTCAAGATTTATATAAACTCATACGGGTTATCTATTTCCAACGTAAATCTCGTTTACCATTTTTCACTTCTAATCGAAATATAGACATGATCATAACACTCTAAATAGCTAAACTTTCACCATTTGGATAGTTTTCTGGATAGAATTTGTTGTATCAGATCAGAGTGCTGATGAAGTCAAACACTTCAAGAACAAAAGTCGTCTTTCAAGACCAGCTAGGCAAAGTTCCCGAACATGATTAGTAAGGAAGAATTTTGCTTTGGCTGGCTTCTTTATATCATAATTTGCCATTACTTCTCGCACTTTAGTGGCTTTACTCAACGTATCAACAATCTGAACACGTTTTTGACCATATTTCTGTCTCAAAAGAATTTGGTAATGACTAATGACAACAAAATTTTTGACACACATCTCAGATTTGTAAATTCATAGCGGCTTCAAGAAGAAAAGCTCTCTTGGCTCCATCTATTATCTCACTTACTCAAAAATTATCCAATATTAGTCCAAAGACAAGAAGAAACCAGAGTGGCTTCTTTCCCGGAAAGACATAAGAGGAATGTATATGCATTGCATTGCATAATCAAGGCTGGTAAACTTCGGGAAGACGAAGCCCTACACTAGCTGCAGATTTCCCAAGCACTCGTTTCATTTCTTCATTTCTATCAACCGCAATGTTGTATGAGAACAACAGATCCTACAACAACCAGTTTATTACATAAGAGAAAAACCAAAAATAATGTCTCTGTAGATGTACACAAAAACAAGCTTTCTAATGATCAAATCCTGCTTTCTTATATTTGCAGCGATTGGATAGTAGTCAAGCTTCCAAAGACAAATATGGAAATGTGATTAAGAATGAGAAAAACGACTTCACCTTGTGAGAGTGAACGCTATTGAGAAGATAAGTGTAGTTGCGGGCAAGGTTGATTTTCTCTGGATTCGAGTCAGAATTTGCATTTTTCCGGAATTCTAGCTTTACAAAGTCTATGAAATGAGACTTATGATCTTCTTTTCCAATGTGTTTCACCACTGCTTTTAGAAGGTCACGGTACACTCTAGCAGCTAAAACAACTTCACCACTCATCTTCTTCTTTACCTACATAATTTAGGGTTTTTTAGAACTCTGAATCGAATTTGAGAAATCACAAGTCAATTTTTCTTCTTTCAAAACGAAAAAAACCATTTTGAGAAAAATTTGAATCTTAAGCTAGAGATTGATTAGTAGGTATCATATAATCTCAGTTTGGTGCTTACTAATACCAAAACTTCAAAATCGCTAAGAACTTGCATTAACAAAAGAAATTCAACAAATCGAAAAGCATAGATGATAAAAACTGTGACAAGAGTTGGAATTGATGATAGAAAGATTACCGTAATATCCAATAAAGCGGAATTGGTTCAGAGAGACAAATCCTAGAATCCCCTTGTGTCCTGTCTCTTAACTCGTTCTTTGTGTTGCGATGAAGACGATGATGAAAGCCATGAAAATTGGAGCTTGTGTGTTTATTAGAGGCCCACTAAGAAGCCCAATGACTTTTATTGGCCTTGGCAAATTTTCAAATCATACCCAACCGGATTTGACTTTATTTCTGCAAGATTTTTAATTCTCTTTACTTAAATATTGTGTCATTCACGAAACTACATTGTCTCTTCTTTTTTTTTTTACTGCAGAAAATATAAAATATTGTGAATTTTTTCTAGTCCCAACATCAGTTAACTTTAGTACATTTTCATGCAACAATTACTAATTTCAGCATCAAACCAATTTAAATACTTTACAACAAAACATTCATATATCAACAAAAATAAAACTTTACAAAGAAGAAAGAGAAAGTTAATAATGTATACAAAACAATGTTTATTATTTCAAAAAATTTAATATTTCATTTTTCAAAAAACACAAATTCATTTAAATTACAGATACGAAGGTATTAGGAATTCAAACATATTTTATATATCTTGGCTTCATATAAATAATTTCCCATCATATATGTGTGGCGTATATTGATAATTATGGATCTTTGTAATATCTTTTTCCGCCAAACTCTATCATTATGTGGTACTTGAAAATAGATTTCGGTAACAAAGTTATAAAAATAATTTTTATTAACCGAAAATATTTTATATGATATATTTTCAAATCAATCAATATATAATCTATTATTCATATGTAGTGGAAAAGTTTAATATGCACAAAAGCTTAGTCGCCGACAAGAGAAGTACGCACATAAAATAAGATGTCTCTGACCCACAACATTACTAGATATGTTTAGTTCTCTGAACCACTTAATCCATAATAATTTATAAACCTTTCTCTAATTTGATTATCAATTAATGAAAATTCATTTTATTCCTTATATATAAAAAAGGCTATGTTTTTTTTCTTTATCCAAAAACTACATCCAAATAATTAGTTTAGATGATGTGTTTGGATGATATTTCTGGATAATGTTCTTTTTTCATTTGAAAATTACATCTTGGTGATGCATTTCAATGAAATTATGTTTCTTTGTACATTTGTATAAATTAGTTGAATGTAATATGTAATCAAAATGACTAAAAAAGACATGTTTGTTGTTAAATTATATTTTTATGATCTAAATTATATTTACAACTACATAAGTATCAAAATTAATTTTTAAAATAACATATAAAATTGTATATTAATTATATAATTAAAATTTAGTAAATAATTATATTACGAAGCTTTAAAAAATTATTATTTAATATTTTAATACAAAAGAGAATATAAAAAAAAGAGTGAGTAAAATTGAGGAGTGAGAGTAAAAAAAGAGTAAAAATGAGGAGAGAATAAAGAAGAAAAGAGAGTAAAATGAGGAGAGAAAGTAAAAATGAAGAGAAAGAGTAAAAAAGAATAGAGAGAATAAAGAAGAATAGGAAAGTAAAAATGAAGAGAGAGAGAGTAAAGATGAAGTAAAAAAGTAAAAAAGAAGATAAAGAATAAATATGAAGTGAAAAATAAGAAAGACACTAAAAATGAGGAGAGAACGTAAAAAAGAAGAGAAAGAGTAAAAATAAGAAGAGAGTAAAGAAGAAAAGGAAAGTAAAAATGAAGAGAGAGTAGATGAGGTAAGCGAGTAAAAAAGAAGAGAGAGTAAAAATGAAGTGAAAAGTAAAAAATAAGAAAGACACTAAAAATGAGAAGAGAATGTAAAAAAGAAGAGAGATAGTAAAAATGAGGAGAGAGAGTAAAAAAGAAGAGAGAGTAAAAATGAAGTGAAAAAGTAAAAAATAAGAAAGACACTAAAAATGAGAAGAGAATGTAAAAAAAAAAGATAGTAAAAATGAGGAGAGAGAGTAAAAAAGAAGAGAGAGGATAAAGAAAAAGAGATAGAGTAAAAGTGATGAGAGAAAATAAAAAAGAAGAGAGAAAGATAGTAAAGATGAGATGAAATAGTAAAAAAAAAAAAGTAAAGATGAGGTGAGAAAGTATAAAAGAAGAGAAATAGTAAAAATGAGGAGAGAGTAAAAAGAAAAGAGAGTAAAAATTTGGAGAAAGAGTAAAAAAATGAGAGAAAATAAAGAAGAAGAAACAAAGTAAAAATGAGGAGAGATTGTAAAAAAAAAGAATAAAAAATTAGGAAATGGAGTAAAAAAGAGGACATAGTAAAAATGAGGAGAGAGTAAATAGAGAAGAGGTAATAAAGAACAAGAGAGAGCGAGTAAATATGAGAAAATAGAGTAAAAAAGAGGAGATAGAGTAAAAATGAGGAGAGAGAAAAAAAGAGGAGAAAGAATAAAGAAAAATAGAGTGAGTAAAAATGAGGAAATAAAGCAAAAAATGAATAGAGAGTGTAAAAATGAAGAGAGAGTAAAAATAAGGAGAAAATGTAAAAAGAAAAGAGAAAGTAAAATGAGGTGATAGAACAAAAAAGAAGAGAGAATAAAATGAAGAGAAAGAGTAAAAAGAAAAGAGAGAGTAAAAATAAGGTGAAAGAGTAAAAAAAAAGTTAGAGAGTAAAAATGAGGAGAAAGTAAAAACAAAAGAGAATAAAAATGAGGTGAGAGAGTAAAAAAGACGAGAGAAAATAAAAAGAAAAGAAAGTGTAAAAATGAGGTGAAAGAGTAAAAAAGAAGAGTGAGAGAGAGTAAAAAAAGTGAGAGAAAATAAAAATGAGGTGAGAGAGTAAAAAAAAAGAAAAATAGTAGAAATGAAGAGATATAGTAAAAATAAGGAGAAATGACAAAAAATAGAAGGGAGAGTAAAAAATGAGAGAGTAAAAGAGAGGAGAGAGATAGTATAAAAAAAAGAAAACAAAAAAAAATTGAAAGAGAACAATAAAAATATAAGAGAGATTATAATAATTTTTTAATATAGATTAAGAATATTTTTTAATATTTTAAAGAGTATTTTAGTTTTTTATTATTTTTTACAAATCCATCTCCATCCAAATATACCATTTAAACTTATCTAAAATGTTGTAAAATTTTAAATGGTTTTGTCAAAATCATCTTAATACTGCGTCTGAATGGATCATATATTTGTGTATAAAGAACAACAATCTGGATATACTAAATAAGAGGCCAAGTTTATGTTATGGGGAGTCCGCATTTGGAGCTACCTTCTTTCTAATTTTGTTAAGTGTTATAATTTCAATTACCACAAAATTAGCATGTGACTTTTGCATAACTCATTAACTTCTATTTCTTTCTGTTAACAATGAATATTATAATTAGTTACCAACTGGTCTTTTTTTTTGTCAATTTGGATTAGAAGACAAAAGAAGTTGGATCATGGAATTCCAGAAAATATTTGTGTGTGTTTAATGAGTATATAAAATCACTACTCCTATTATAATTTTTGTATAAAATAGATCTTAGATTGAACAAAGTAATGATTGAATAACCATCACTTCAAAATCTTAAATTTATATAAATTGATGTAAGATAAATTCAAAAGTTATCTTATTGCGTTATATAATTTATAAAAAGAAGTATTTATAGGTTGTTGCAATAAGATCTTTACATGCAAAAAATATATTAAATCAGAATGAATTATAATTGCTGTGGTACTACTTTAATCTAATACTCGTTTCACTATTTTATTGATTAGGTTTGACATGAATATAAATTTATTCGTCAAATAGTTCGAGACAAAACCTGTTACAATTTCGTTTTCGTGACGATTACTCTAACTGGTTTACAGATTGAAGAAATTTATAATTACAAAGATTCAAATAATTAGTAAATAAAACATACGAGACCCAAGAACATTCCTATTTTTTTAAAAATAAAAAATGAAGACCCTAAAATCTTTGTATGAATCTAGGACCAATAAATAAGTGTTGGTGAACCATAAACGAACGAAAAGAGAGAGGCTTAACCTTAATCTTATTATATAAACTCCATCAAGCCTATTCTTATATTTTGCTCTAATCTCATTATAAGCAATCAATTACATTATCTTTCACTCATAATGTATTTACGTATATTATGGCTATTTCTCATAGTTATCATCACAACATTCATATCTCATGCTTCATGTTTTCCAGATTCAGGTACAATCATTCAAAGTGTGACGATTTATATGTATTCATCAATGGTTGAATAATTTTTTTAAGAAAACATGTTTTGTTTATTGTGAAGGTGGTTATTACAGGTTTATGAAAGATGCAACATTGGCACCAATGTTTGCTAGGTTCGATTACATAATCATAGGAGGAGGAACTTCTGGTTGTGCATTAGCCGCAACGTTATCTCAAAACGCTAGCGTTTTGGTTCTCGAACGCGGTGGTTCTCCTTATGAGAATCCAACAGCCACAGATATTGGAAATTTCGCAAACACACTCTCAAACGTATCTCCCAAATCATGGTCACAGCTTTTTGTCTCCGAGGACGGTGTTTACAACACACGTGCACGTGTTCTCGGTGGAGGCTCGGTCCTAAACGCAGGGTTCTACACACGTGCGAGCGATGAGTACGTTAATGAAGCTGAGTGGAAGCTTGACGAGGTTGAAGCTGCTTATGAATGGGTTGAGAAGAAAGTAGCGCTTCAACCACCAATGTTGGGATGGCAATCTGCTTTGAAAGATGGACTTTTGGAGGTTGGTGAGTTTCCGTACAATGGTTTCACTTATGATCATATCTATGGGACTAAAGTCGGCGGTACGATCTTTGATCGTGCTGGTCATAGACACACGGCAGCTGATTTGTTAGAGTATTCGAATCCGGACAAGGTTTCTCTTTACTTGCACGCTTCTGTTCACAAGATTCTCTTCACCACCAAAGGTATTGGTTTTTATGGATTGGGTTCGGTTTAGTTTGGTTTATATGTTTAACATTTTCACTAAAGCTAAGGAAACAATGTATTGGACAGGAAGGCCAAGGCCAAAAGCATACGGAGTGATATTTCAAGACTCAAACGGAGTGTTACACAAGGCAGAGCTAGAGAAGAACGCAATGAATGAGGTGATTTTGTCTGCGGGTGCCATCGGGAGCCCGCAGCTGCTGATGTTAAGTGGTGTAGGTCCAACGGCTCAACTTGTGGCTCATGGGATTCAACCGGTGGTTTTAGATCATCCTATGGTCGGTCAAGGGATGGGAGATAATCCAATGAATGCTATCTTTGTTCCTTCTCCTACGCCAGTGGAGGTTTCTCTTATACAAGTCGTTGGGATCACAAAGGCTGATAGTTACATTGAAGGAGCAAGTGGTGTTATCTTCTCTTATAGTTGGACCCGTAGATTTTTTGATGGTATTTTGAATTACATCAATGAGGTATAAAGATAATATAAAACGTTATAAGAACTTTGGTTACATAGTACGAAACTATATGTTAAGTTTCCCTTTTTCCTTTCATTGTGTTAGGTGCAGACAAGCCGTACACCAACAGCTACTCCTACTACATCTCCAACATTCTCGACTCAAACCATAACAGATTTTTTCAGATCTTTGGATCCTCTATTGAATGCCACCACGAGAGCTGGTTTGATCCTCCAGAAAGTCGCTGGACCTGTTTCAAGAGGTCACTTGGAGCTTAGGAACACAAATCCAGATGATAATCCTTCTGTGAGGTTCAATTATTATCAAGAACGAGAGGATCTAGAGAAATGTGTTGAAGGGATCAACACCATTATTAAAGTGATCAACTCCAAAGCATTCTCCAAATTCAAATACCCAGACGCGACCGCACATGGCCTGCTCGATTTAATACTACACGTTCCCACTAATCTAAGACCGAGGCACATAACCTCAATGTTTGATTTGAAGCAGTTTTGCATTGACACTGTGATGACCATTTGGCATTACCATGGAGGTTGCCAAGTTGGTAGAGTGGTTGACAAGAATTACAAAGTCGTTGGTATTGATTCCTTACGAGTCATCGATGGATCTACATTCCTCAAGTCTCCGGGTACTAATCCCCAAGCCACGGTCATGATGCTCGGAAGGTATATGGGCCAGCAGATTCTGAGAGAGAGGGCCCTTTTCCGCAAGAAGGATGAAGAAGCATGAACATATCTTATGAGATATACGTCAAATCAAAATCTTGAACATGAAAAATTGTTTTAATCAATGTATTGATGAACTAAACGAGTCTGAATGTATACATCAGTTCATGTCCTGTTACTCTTATGTATAATAATGGTGGAACCTTAGATGGATTTTGGTCAACATACGTAGATAGATTTGTTTCTGGTTAGATTATTAATCACCACCGACTTGACGTTTCCATGAGTCTTCCACGATCAGTTCATCAACTCCCCATTCCTCAAAACTGATAAAGAATCACAAGAAACCAGAAAATAACAGACCGGTTGAGTTCAGAAAGAAGAGAACAACACAAGCTCAACATTCCAAATTTAGCTTTTTGATATGGTTGGTGCAATTATCACCTTCCATCAGGTAAATAGCGTCTAATAGTAAATGGTATCTTCCTTTGCCTAAGCTCCTTCATTGCAATCTTAAGCCAAATTATAGATTAGCTCAAAATGCTCACATATATCTATAAGTTTACTAATATAGAACAAATGTCGAACATTAGACAACAATTAGGTAGCACACCTCAAGTGGATCAGTCTCACCCTCCAGTTCAACCATGACAGGAGCATTCATGCTGTATCAGTCAAAAAAACAACATTAAATATCAAACTTTTCGAGCCAACTAAACAGTAATAAAGAATATAACAAAGACTGTTCTCTGTAAAATCAAGTAGCCTCATTGAGTTTTATAAAAATGGATGATAATTTCATAACAAAATTGAAGATCTATACTTCAAAGGGTCAGAACCAGACCTGATTTGCAAAGCACGAGTGCCGAGGATACGTGCACGTTCATACTTAGTCATAAACTTCGATGTTTTACGTGGACGTTGTACGGGTTCTGTTTCAACCTTGTCTTCGGTTTCAATAGGCTCACCATTGATATCATCATTCTCCTTGATATCAGCATCTTCCTCTATTCCGTCCTACGCTCACAAAACAAAAAACTAATCCTAATCGAAGGTTCGAATAATAAGCAGTACCAAGTAGAAAGAAATTGAGCTTACTTCTATCTCAGGCTCTACTGGCTCGTCTTCATATCTGCAATCCAAGCATCACATCAACATTTGAATCACCAAAGAAATGTACAAAAGATTAGCAGTGTTAAAAAATGACTGCATTGTTCTAACCAGAGCACAAAAATCGCTTTAATTAACTCAAGTAAAGTTATTATAAGCTAGCGGAATGTGAATACCTCAACCAACACCTTGAAATTAGGGTTTCTACCTTTCGCTGACAAATCTTAAAATCGATTAGAATCAACACAAACTCGAACAATTTCGTTATTTTTTATTGAAACTGAAACAGAATTCCAGCGAAGAAATAGAATTTCAACCTAGACTATAATTAGTCCAATTGCTCTCAATCGTTAACGATTCATCAGAGAAAGATGAAACCATCCTTTAAAATCGAGCACAAAACAATAAAGAAATAGGAAACCGAGAAAGAGAAATTATTTACCCCAAGTCATCGACTTCGTTGTAATCTTCGTCAGCCATTAATGTAGATTGCTAGAGATCGTTTTCTTCCTTCTTTTGGCACTCTGATAAACCCTAATTAATCGTTGCAGAGTACCGAACACCGTGAATGAGCCTTAAATGTTGAGAATCGAATGATGTCCGGTCGACTTAAATGAGCCAAATTTACAGACCATTTTATTAGACTAAGCCCAATTAAGGCCCATATACAATAGAAAAAAAATACGACTTTCTCTTATTAATGATAGGAATTAGAAGTATTTTTTGGTCGGTTAGGAATTAGAAGTTAAAGAACTATATATCAAATTCTTTTTCCCTCTTTAATCATGAAACCACGTGTGTAACTCATATCTATTAAAATTTTATATTATTATATTCTTATTCATATTATTAGATGATACAATAAATCAATCATTGTTGATTTTTTAAAAATATCTAACATTTAAGATATAATAAAACAGATGCATTTATTTGAAACTAAGATATATATATATATATAATTGAATAAACATAATAATTTTTTAAAAAATACCTTAAAAACACATGTAAAATATATTTTGAAATATTTTTAACTTTTAGTTGAAATACATTACGATTTTAACTTATATTTTTAGATATACATAAATTAAGTTATACAAAAGCCAATTTTTAATAACATTTGATTCACCTAATTATCTAACATCTTAAGACATAATACATAGATGTTTCTAAACATTAATTTTAAATTTTAAAACAGTAAAAAAACACAAAAGTAGTGAAAATACATCTAGACGAATAGTTATTATAAAAAAAAATATATTATAAACAAAAAATTCCAACTAAAATACACAAATTTAGAAACAGACGAAATTAGTTAGTTGTTTGAAATACATTATTAATATTTAATTTTGGTACATATGCTAACATATACTACTATACAAATAAAAGTTAAGTAATACATAATAGTCAAAGCATTGTCTCCCAATAACACATATATAAAAGATATGTGTAAACTAAATAATATAAACTCAATAAACTCTATAAACTATTAATGAGAACTAATGATGGTACATAAATCACTCTTGGTATATTACAATAATTCAATTACGAAAAAGTAAAACACAAAACTTCAATAAAAAATTTGTCTCGTAAAAATTATTCTCTCACGATTTATTTATTTGTCATTGTATTTTGTTGTATGAGAAGTGATAGTTGGATGTTGATATACATATATAGATCAAACGACACGTCTTAAAGTTACAATTTTATCTTTGATGTATTTACTTTGAAACTTGACAACCGAATCTAAACCTTGTCCTGAAGTCGATGGTGTTAGGATCCTACCATCAAGAATCCTATTACCAGGCCTGTAATCTCTATAGAATCTGGAAAATCTATGTGAAAACTCTAAATCAAATGATAGTAACTAGTAATTTGCAATTTCGATTTTTTCTTTTCTTTTTTACTTTCAGATTTGTGTGGACCTTTTCATCGAGTCTGACTCTGCATCACTAGAAAAAGAACCTCCACAATAAATTACCATGACTTAAACCATGTTACTACAAACAAATTAAAATCTATAGAATTATACTATTTCTTATATATTAAGATCATTTCCAACCCAACACTAGTGGTTTTTTTTGTTGCTACTAAGTTACACTATATTTGGTGTGATATTAAAGTAAATAAATATTATTGTTTTTATGTAATTTCAAGCTAAAGCTAAAATAAAAACAAAATATTACGTAATAGCAAACGAAAATTCAGGAAATGACCAATACTGTTCCCTCTTGATGTACGTAACTGCAACTCGTAACAATGTAATTAATATTTTAACCATACATATATACTATTAAAATTACATAATTAAAATCAAACAAAAATAAAAACTGAATACAGTAAAGTATTTCTGTAAGCATAATATAAACATTCTATAGTTTGATTTAACATTAAACTATCAAAAAACTTTATTCAACTTTTAAATTTAGTTAAACACGAAATCACATAATCGAGATGTAACCTTCCATTATTTTCAATTTTTAGAGTTTAGTATTAATTCCGTTTCAAATTATATATGTTTTAGATTTTTAAGACAAATTAAAAAATTATTTAATATTTAACTTTTTCAACTAAAAATATATTTTTAATATGTGTAATAATTACACGGTCAATTAGAAATCAATCTGAAGAATATAAATGATAAAAATATATAATAAATATTACATTGGAAATTGAAAACATTAAATAATCTGGAACAA
Organism: Lepidium sativum; assembly: GCA_023374145.1. NCBI lineage: Eukaryota > Viridiplantae > Streptophyta > Magnoliopsida > Brassicales > Brassicaceae > Lepidium > Lepidium sativum. The sequence goes on along the minus strand of JAKUCM010005373.1, from coordinate 24,151 downwards.
AATTGTTTTTCTAAAACATCATATATTTTGTAACAAAATGAATATTAAATTATTAAATATTAAATTGGAAAATATTAAAATTCTAAGTCTTATTAAATTTTAAAAAGTTACATTAATATAATATTGTTACTTTTAGTGTGATATTTAGTGTTAGGATTAAAGATGAATAATTTTTGTGTCAGAACTATTCTAAATATAATGTAGTTTTAATTAAAATAAAATAATGTTGTGGTTGGAGATGCTTTATTTATTTAATTTTTTTCAATGTTCTAGATGTTTCTTCAAAATAATAAATTATATATATATATATATATATATTTGTCAACAGTTACATCAAAAAAATCTTGATTTAAAACTTAATATCTACACCCTAAAATTTAATATTAATCTACTATATATAGTATGAAAAAATCGAACCACCAATACAATAATATCATAGTTATTAGCTGAACAATTATAACGATCTGATCGAAGAAAAACTGGACAAATTATCTATATATTAATCTCGACAAAATTTCATCATGTTTCCTCAAAATTATACTCTTTGAAAATTAAGATTTGTACATTGCGAAATAAAGTCCCGCGTGCTCTTTCACCCACCAAAGCACCAACACGTCTTTAGAGAATACTTAAACAGTAATTAACTCTATAAACTTGAGAACATATTAGTTGATATTATTAACCGAAGTGGGCCATAGTTGTATATCTTAGCATGTAAGCATTGAAAATAGCTAAGCAAACAACAAAAGTGAAAAAGAAACGCACTTTCTTGACCACTAAACTCTACACGTTCCAAAGAGAAAACTCGGAGAAACATTACAAAAGTGAACACTTTGATTTCCGGCAAATCTGCTTCTGCTTTTCCTTTATAAAAAGAAATATATCAATCACCCAATTTTAGTGTCAATTATCTTATATGGTTTAATAACATACCTAAAACATTTTTTAGACATAAACCACCATACATTTTCATTATTTTTGTTAAAAGATTTTCAATTAAATAGATTTTCATGTATGTTAGCCTATACTTTTTTTTGGTCGGGAAGTATTAATACATACTTAGTATGGAGCATTTCCAAACGGGTACTATAGGTATTGTCTTAAATTTAGAATCAAATAACGTTGGTAGGATATTTATTAATGTAAATTTTGTCATTTTCATGTACTAAATATTTTCATTATAATATGATGTAGGGTAAAAGACAAGAGAAAACAAGCTTTTGTCTTAGGTGCACTATTAGACAACTTTAGACTTTAGGTTATTTAACACAAGTTATAGTCTAATAACTTAGACAAATTATAAAACACTTTGGGACTCTGTAAAAGAAGCTAGAACAATGCACCAACCATGTCCCGGAGATTCACCACCACCAAATTGCCTACACGGCTGCTTCTCCACGTCACCATTTCACAGTGCCACCACCTCCGAGCACCAGCCAGATTCCACCCCCACCGTCACTTTCGCCACAATCCGCCGTGATTTTGCTCAAACCACCGTCTCCACCATCTTCCCGGACACCCAATTCGCCGATCCAAATTCTCTCCCTTCTCTTCAACAATCATTCTCGGATTTCATCCAAGCTTACCCTAATTACTCGGACACTTACAAGATCGACCGTATCAGATCTGACCATTACTTCCACTTGGCTTTATCACATTACACGTGTCTTGATTACATTGGAATTGGTTTATACTCTTACTCTCAGTTACTCAACTATGACCCTTCCACTTACCACATCTCTTCTTCCTTGTCTGAAAGTCCCTTCTTCAGTGTTTCTCCTACGATTGGTAATCTCAAGGAGAAGCTTCTCAACGATGGAGGTGAAGAAACAGAGTTCGAGTACTCAATGAAGAGAAGAATCATGGAGTTTCTCAAAATATCTGAAGAAGACTACTCAATGGTCTTCACCGCCAATAGAACTTCTGCTTTCAGACTCGTCTCCGAGTCTTACCCTTTTAACTCAAAACGGAAGCTTTTGACGGTGTACGATTACGAGAGCGAGGCCGTGAGGGAAATTAACAGAGTTTCTGAGAAACGTGGAGCTAAAGTAGCTGCAGCTGAATTCTCATGGCCAAGACTTAAAATCTGTTCGTCCAAGCTGAGAAAAATGGTAAGTGCTGGGAACACCGGAAGCAAGAAGAAGAAGGGTATATTCGTCTTTCCGCTTCATTCTAGGGTTACAGGTTCTCGGTATCCGTATCTATGGATGAGTGTGGCACAAGAAAATGGGTGGCATGTGATGATCGATGCTTGTGGCTTAGGACCTAAGGATATGGACAGCTTCGGACTTTCCATATATAATCCTGATTTCATGGTGTGTTCGTTCTACAAAGTGTTTGGAGAAAACCCTTCCGGATTCGGTTGCTTGTTCGTCAAGAAATCTACCATTCCTATACTTGAATATTCCACTGGTTCAGGTATGGTTAACCTCGTACCTACCGACAATCCAATCTCATTACACACGTTGGAAATCAACCCAACAGAAACAGAATTGGAAGACACAGATAGCCGTAATTCTAGTTTCGAATACAAAGGTCTAGATCATGTGGACTCACTTGGGTTAGTAGCAACAGGGAACAGATCAAGATGCTTGATCAATTGGTTGGTAAGTGCTCTTTACAAACTCAAACATTCTACAAGTAGTCGTCTTGTTAAGATATATGGTCCGAAAGTCAACTTTAATCGAGGACCAGCGGTTGCTTTCAATCTATTCAACCAAAATGGAGAGAAAATCGAACCATTTATCGTGCAAAAGCTAGCCGATTGCAGCAATATCTCACTCGGAAAAAGTTGCTTGAAGAACATTATGTTCGAAGAGGAGTACGAAAGTATGAAAGATAGAGTCTTTGAGAAGAGAAGAAACAAAGACGTTGAAGAACCTGAGATCTCAGTTCTAACTGCTGCTTTAGGATTTCTTGCGAATTTCGAAGATGTTTATAAGCTTTGGATTTTCATTGCTCGGTTTTTGGATTCAGAGTTTGTGGATAAAGAGAGTGGGAGATGTGGGATTCATGTTTTTGAACACAGGAGCCGTGAAGTAGTCTAGTTTTGGTTCGGTCGAAATCCTATATGGTTTGGTTCACTTGTTAACCGATCGACCTCAATGTTTTTCTTCGTTTAAGTTCAAATATTAATCTCGATACATACTACAAAGATAGTTTTTATGTTAAATGCTATTACAACAATAATATCTCAAGCATTTTGATCGGAGAACCAAATCATTCTTCCTATGTATCCTGAATTTCTCAGGTCTATTGTACGGAATTATTACTTTCCCCGAATGTACGGAATGATTTGATGTCTTCAATGTAATAAAGTTTTAAATAAAATAAAGTTTATTCGCCGGTGGCCAGTGGTGTAGTCACTTTACAAATCTTCAAAGTACCATTGATCGAACCCCTACCTGCACAGTAGTAGGAGGGGATTAGGCTAGTTAACAAAAAAAAAAAAGTTTATTCGAAAAAAGGAAATAATACTCGAGGCCGAGGCCCACAATAGTATATATCCTTGTAAATTTGATTTAATATTGGACTATAGAAATCAAACGACGATTCTGAAGGGCCCCTCCATCTTTTTGTTGTAGGGTTTGTGCAGAGGATAATACAGCTCTACATTTTTATACGGTTTGTTTCCTCAATTCTATTTTGCTATTCCCTTTTTTAGTTTTCACTGTTCTTCATATTTACAAAAAACTTTAAAAACGACTTTTTTCGGTGAATTCATCTGTCAAATTCGTGATAAATTCTTCCGAGATTATATTCAGTAAAAAAATTGTTGACTATCCAACTTAAAGTTATCTTCTTTACCAAAAAAATATTAAATCTTTGGCTGATTTTGTTTCATTCACATTCAGGTTTTGGCTTAATGGAATTAAAGCAAGAGGGCAAAGCGATACAAGAGATTGACGAAAACATTGACCAAGTAACCATGACCCGTTTATCTTACCCGGACCCGGAATCCATGAAGGATGAAGAACAAGATTCAGTAAGGCAACAAAAAGTTGGATATTTGCAGTCAAATTCGTTCAAGTCGGCTCCAAAGCAACCGTCAAAAGACCGTCACACGAAAGTAGAAGGTCGAGGTCGGAGGATCCGAATACCTGCGGGTTGCGCTGCTCGGATCTTTCAATTGACCCGTGAACTCGGCCATAAATCCGATGGAGAAACCATACGGTGGTTACTTGAACGAGCTGAACCGGCGATTATTGAAGCAACCGGAACCGGAACTATACCGGCAATTGCTGTTTCGGTTAACCAAACTTTAAAAATTCCGACGAGATCTCCACTGCAGATTGAGAGTGACGGTGGTTCCGGTGATATAACGAGGAAACGGAGGAAGAGAAATTGCACAAGTGAGTTCGTCGACGTTGACGAACGTGAGGGCTGTTACAACTCCGTTACTTCTGGGCTTGCGCCGTTAACGGTGTCAAATTACGGAGTTAACAATATGAACTTCGTTAATACGCAGAAACTGGTGCCGTTTTGGTCAATGGGTACCGCTGCGTTTGTTACTAGTGGGCCGAATCAAATGGGCCAAATGTGGGCTATACCAACATTTGCTTCTGCTCCATTTCTAAACGTTGGTACTATACCGGTTTCAAACGCTTTAGTCGCTGAAACACAGATGGAAACGAGTGGTACATGTGGTGAGACACAAACGCTGAGGGATTTGTCGGTGGAGATTTGTGATAAAAAAGAGCTTCAGTTTTTAGGTGGATCAGGCAACAACAACAAATCTCCTTCGTCATCTCCCAAAAGTTAGGAAACTTAAATTGTTAGTTCTGAATTATTTTAGGTCAGTTTGATTTAGGAAAAGAATTGGGTTCAAACAACTAAAATTATAAGTTTCTGTCAAAAATTCTGGTTTTTATTGACAATCCGAATGGTTATTTGTTCTGATAAGTGAATCAGTTTCTGTAACAGTATGCATTAGATATGTTACTTGGAACTAAAAAAACAGTATGTTGTGCTCAACTTGGCTTAAAGTTGTTGTCAAGTTCTTTTCAGTTTAATAAAGCTAATATTAGTGGTTTATTTTCTGTAGATTATAACGGAATTTTAAGTTATAGATCGGAAGAAAGTTGTTTTGACTAATTTGTTCAAATAAACGTTGACCAACTTCAATTAGGGACATAAAGCAACACGCACATTTTTGGTATTGCCAAGGACGGTGCAAATTACTCTGTACCTGACTCTTTTTTTTGGGTCGGCAAGTAACCTAAAACTGGCAACAAAATCTTTTGATATATTATTAAAGACTAATAGAACTGTGATTTATACGCATTGGGACTGAATCAAACTTATACAGAATTCCGGTTAACCAACAACTAACGAAACCGAATTGATATTTGCACACATCTAAAAACTTTCCTGTTAGTATTATATTGTTCAAATCACACCAACATTACCAATATCTCAAAATTTCCATAATTCACAAAGTCTATTTATAAAATCCTTTATTTACAAGTTATCATAATTTACTCGGTTTTCATCCCCATATTTCCTTGACCAAAAAAATCCAATATTAATGTTTTTGGTCCTTTTTGATGACAAAGAAAACTCGATAACAATTAAAGATATTTCTCATTGACGGGAAAAAAGATATTTCTCATTTAAAATTAAAAATATTTTCAAGGTTTTTTTTTCCTTGAGCAGTGCCGTACACGTGAGAAGAAAAAAAACCCAAAAGAGTAGCCAAAAATCATTCACCAACCGTACTGCAAAGCCAAGGTATTGAAACCAAACATTGATAGGCATAACTCAACAGTAGTTGCACTTTTTTGACCATCAATTCTCTTCTTTATTCATTTCTAATCTTACTCTATCCACACACACATCAATTTATGCCACCATTTCACATCTTTATTTTAGTCTAATTTACTCATTTTAAACTTAGTTTTTAAACCAACAACCACTTTCTCCTGTGGTTTTGCTTGGCACAATATCTGGATTTGGGTCCTAAGTTATCCCTAGTGACAGTTTACAGTGGGAGTTTTAGATTTAAGTTACAGAATGAATATCTATATTCATTTCTTTCTTTTTTTGCCTACACAACATAAATTAATTTTGTACTTAGAATGGTATATAGTTTCGTTTTATAATACTCTATCTCTATCAAAATAAATAAATTTTGATTTGTCTCAAATTAAATGATGTTTCCAACACAAGTTTTTGATTTATCTTCTACATTTAACCACCTTAATATTTATATTAATCACACTATTGACTTAGATGTTTATAACATATGAATACGTTAATTAATTTAATATTTTAAAATTATTGTGCACTAATTCTAAACATCAGTTATTTTGAAATAAGGGAAACATTTCACAACAATTGACTTATTTAGTATCTAGGTAAATCAAGGGACAATCCAAATGAACTACTTAGTTTCTCACAACTATATTAATTATTCATAATTGCGTAATCATATATACTTTCATCTTCATTGCTAATTATTACTATTAGTACGTAAGAGTACTTCTTAAAGTTTTACCTAATACTTAATTTTAATAGATCTGTCTTTGTTTTCGAACCTAAAATATATAATTTGAGCCGAAATTTAATATATTCCTTGAGCGCAGATGTTAAATACAAAGAAATCCATTTGTTTTATAGAAAGTCTTGAAATTATAAAAGTCAAATGTAAACACTTTTATATGGTTACAGAATATAATAAATATTCTGTTCAGCTTGGCTATACATACTCTGTGTCTAACCAAAACTACATGCTTAGCCTCAAAGTACGATTTCAAGAAGAAAAAATATTGAATACCGAAAGATATGCATGTTTGTTCCAAATAATTTGAGTAACTTTGAAGCATATGTTATACACATTTCACATTTTTTCTAGAATATTATCAAAGCCTCTTATGTTTCTCCTTATATAAACCAATCGTCCCGATTCTTCTACTTAATCAAATCCTCAAACAACTTGGAGTACAAAAGATTTGCTTTTGATGCTTAAAACACAAAACCATAAAATGGCATTCTCTCAAAGACTTTTGTTGGCGATGATCTTTACGGTTTTGGCGATTGTTAAGCCATCAGAAGCTGCTCTTGATCCTCATTACTATGATCGATCGTGTCCTGCTGCAGAAAAAATCATACTTGAAACTGTTAGGAATGCTACTTTGTATGATCCTAAAGTGCCTGCTCGTCTCCTCAGAATGTTCTTTCACGATTGCTTCATTAGGGTTTGAATCTTCTTTCTTTGGTCGTTTATAGTTTGATTTAGTTAGATATGAAGTTGAGTTTTGAGTTTGATTGGTTTGGTTGTGCAGGGATGTGATGCATCAATTCTACTAGATTCGACACGATCAAACCAAGCTGAGAAGGATGGTCCTCCAAACATTTCGGTACGATCGTTTTACGTGATCGAAGATGCTAAGGCAAAGCTCGAAAACGTTTGTCCTCGTACTGTGTCTTGTGCCGATGTCGTCGCCATTGCAGCCAGAGATGTGGTCACCCTGGTGAGTCTTTGTAATAAAGTGGTCCCTTTATGGTTGAAACAATTCGGTTTACAGTTAACCAAACTCTTGCAACATTTCTCATTTCTTAGTCCGGTGGTCCTTACTGGAGCGTACTAAAAGGCCGAAAAGACGGTACCACTTCGAAAGCCAACGAGACAGTTAACCTTCCAGCACCAACGTTCAATGTCTCTCAATTGATTCAAAGCTTTGCATCAAGAGGATTGTCAGTGAAAGACATGGTTACACTCTCTGGTGGCCACACGCTTGGGTTCTCGCACTGTTCTTCTTTTGAGAAACGTCTTCAAAACTTCAGCAAAATCCACTACGTTGATCCTTCGATGAACTTTGCATTTGCACAATCCTTAAAAGCGAAATGTCCGAAAACTAAACGGGACAAGAACGCAGGGACAGTCTTGGACACGACATCTTCGGTTTTCGATAATGTTTACTACAAGCAGATTTTGTCCGGCAAAGGAGTTTTTGGGTCTGATCAGGTGCTTCTAAGCGATTCCCGAACTAAGTGGATTGTTGAGAAGTTTGCTCAAGACCAAAAGGCTTTCTTCAGAGAGTTTGCAGCTTCCATGGTGAAACTTGGAAACTTTGGAGTCAAGGAGACCGGAGAAGTGAGAGTTAACACTCGCTTCGTCAACTAAAAGAATAACCCTATAGAAAAAGCAACCAAATGAGAGTCTTCTTTCCTTCAAATATGATCTCATTGACATTTGCTTCTTTTCTTCAAATTTGATTTCATTTATCTTTCATATTGTAATAATGTAGACCGGCCAATTTATGGATCGGTCTAAAAGCCTTCTAATTTCTGTAGAGTTGCAGAGTTTATGCTTTAAAAGTAAATTTGTTCCGCTTCAATAGTCATGGGCTCATGGCTTGTTATACTCAACTAAACTTCACAGAATCATATGATCTACACAAGCTTAATGGATGGGTCATAATGTTGTATGAAAGTAATTAATTTAGAGACGCAAAATACAAAGAAGTTGAATCAGTGTACTTGACACCTTTGGAAACATTCCTTCCTTCGTGCAACATGCACTTGTCACCATGGATGTGAAAGAGAGCCATACCTTCCACTGGAGCTACCTGCGATAAGAATCAAGTTTGATATCATGGCATATCGAACGAAAAATAAAATTAAAACGGGTGAATTATTTGAGTGTTAACCACCTCAGCTACGATACTGTTCTTTGAGACATAAAAGACTGTTTCTCCACCTACTAAAGGCTCATCTGAAGAAGAGTCATTTTTCTTGCTTGAACTGCTTTTGGTTTTTGATTTCATGCTGTTCCCGCTTAGATATATCAACAATGTGTAATAAGTCCATTTTCCTATCTTCAAGATCAGCACTTTCATCGATGTGACGACCGAAATGCTGACCAGCACTATACCTGAATATTATCAAAGGATATTGTATCTTAACATTGTATCACAAACTCTAGAAAGTTTCTTCGAAGTTGTATTCTTTCTCAATGTGGCAGCATAAAAGAACACATCCGTTAGACTCTCAATAGAGAAAACATGACTAGAAGAGGAACATATTCTTTACAAATCTTCCCATGATTGAACCATAACCATGAAATAAAGAATATAACTTCAGAAGTAGAAAAACTTGGGATTACAAACCTGTAATATCTAATGTTTGGATTCAAGCCAACAGCAACTTTCCTCCTAATCTTGATATCAGTAAATAAACTAGAAAGCCCAGATTGCCATATCGTATCTGCAAGGACCGGATCACTCACTGAGATTCGATGGTTATCCCTATAAGCTTCACCATAGGCTGGGCCACAACTTCCTTGGTGAGTGAAACCGAGAGACTCTGCTATTTCAGTGAAGGCCTTCGATTCATCAGAAGTGAGACAGTTTTCCACCTGTTATATTATACCAAAAGTTAAAACATCTCAATCAGTCAATCGAATCTATAATTCAAATGTTAAGTATCATCAAAAATGTGTTCTTCCCCAAAACAAGTTACGAACAAAACTACCTAAACATGAAGTGCACAAGGCATACGAAACTTTATATCCTCCATCTTCTACTTCTTAACAAGGTAGAGCATTAGACAAATCAAATTTTCGGGAAAAGTTTACTTCTCCACTAACTAAAGATCTCTGTTAGTTTATTCCAACATAATCACCTCCAAAATTTCGGCTTGACAATAACAGAACCAAGAAGAAAATGAATCAGTTTCGACTGAAACGTAAAACCCCACTACAAATTTAGATATTCTCAGAGATGTCGAAGCAATATTGCTTGACAATTTCATACCTCATGGATCTAAACTAAATGGTATCCAACAAACTGAAAGCTCATCATTTTGATTTCAAGAAAATAAAGTCCGATCATAAAAATCGATGAACATTATAGACTTTGGTATCAAGAATTTTCTCAAAAGAAATTCCAGGTGATATAAATAAACCCTAAAACCTATTGGGCCAAACTAAATTAGGGAAAACAATGAAATGGTTTAATGATTTTATGAGAAACTTACGGTGAAGAGATCAGTGTCCTTGAGATAAGAGACATTTAGATTCGGTTTGAGTTTGATCTTCGGCCATTTTATTGATTCTCCTTTGTCTCCCATCTTCGCGTTTCTGGATTTCTGGGGATAGTGTAAGAACAGAGAATGTGTTAAATTCATATAATATCTGGAAGTGAGAAATCGAGATGATCATGTCTACATAAACATTATAACCTTTTTAAATTAATATTTTACAAAGTAAGACCAACTCCTTTGTTAAGACCCCCAAATAGGATACTTACAATATTTTGGTTAAAAATAATATAAGCTTTTAAACTAAAAAACCTAAGGTAGAATTTTAATTTTATTGGTTCCATTGGTAAAGAAATCCAATAAAAACTCTTAAAAAAATTAATTGAAAAATTTATAAAGTTAAAAATTATAGATACATATTATATAAAGCACAAAGCAATCACATTATAGTATTAGACTGAGAAATTCAATCAATTATAGCTTACATCTCTGTTACAAAGCAATCACATTATGGTATTAGGGTGATTGAGAGTGAAGATCTTTGAGCAACATGATGACAAAATCATTAAAACGTACAATGTGTAGAGGTAGTCAAATTGCTTAAATTTGTGTTGTTGGGCAAGTACATGAAAATAGATTTTAACTACAAACTCTTATCATTTTTCTTTCGATATATAAAACACATAATCAAAGTTTACTTGCTCACTTACAGCTCGAGATAGTCTATTCATGTCAAGGCGTCTGAAATAAACAAACAACAAAGAAAGCTTATGAGATTATAGAAGTAATTAGGATTTATAACTAACTTGAAGATTCCATTTCACTACTTACATCAACTTGCAACGTTTAAACTAGTCTGATGCTATACGAGATACGGCCTGTGAACTGATTTCCATCGTATAGCCTTTTGATAAAACAAGAATTCCCTTTCTTAACTAATACTCAGCATCTTTATGCAAAATCTTAGTTATCATATGTACTATGAAATTTAAACATCGATTATAGACATGTTCGAGCTAAAAAGCTCACTTGGGATGTTGCCGGAAAAGTTGTTTTCCCTAAAATGACTGCAAGAGATAATGCAGGGAGAGAGTCAGATAAGTGAGTAATTAAGCAAATAATGGAATTTCTCATTCTCAGCATATCATTGTACAAGCCTCTTGATAATGCAGATTATTGAATGTGTTTTGATGTTGTCCCAGCCCAACAACATATACATACTTTCAAGCACAAATTCCAACACGATCTGGTCCAATCTCCTTAGCCAATGCTTCAACTATCGTCAATGGTGCTAAAACAACCCTAAACAAACACAAACAAAATGATCAAAATCTTGTTATCGTAAGCAATTCAATTGAGAATCTCATCAAAAACCTCAACAAGACCACAAAACGAAAATCAAACATACCTATGAGAAAGATTGAATATTCCCATCTTATAAGGGGTAAGGAGAGGGATACTCTGCTTTGCTACTTCGTTTTCCATTTTTGTGTCTAATCGCTTTTTTTTTTCCTTTCAAGTCTTCTTCACCTTCTTATCAGTACTAGCTACAATACCAAAAATTTCCTATCATAAATCAAAATTCGCAACTCTCATAACATAAAATTCATTCACAATCTCGTTTTCTTCAAATTTGAAATCGCCAAAAGCCCCAAAAAATTTGCCAAAATGACGCGAAGAAGAGAGGACGAAGAGGTGAGAACCCAATAGGCATTTTTTTCCCAAACCACAAAACCAATCAGTGGAGGCCACATCACCGGTTCTTAGAAGTTCTTAAATCTCTCTACTAAGAACCGATCATTCCACTAAATAATCATTAATCACTATTTTAATTAACAAAAATGCTTAAGAGACCCACTTAGAACCACCGATTGGCCTGTTCTAATATGCCCTAAAAACTCTATAAAATAATAAAATTTTATTATTTTAAATTAAAATTTTAGTTTAATTATAATATTAATAAATGCAAATGGCTCTTAGCCTAGTGGCAGAGTGTAAGTCCACATAAGGCAGCTCATTTGCACAACCAGAGATCGAGTCTCCCCACCTACATTATGTAGGAATTTGACTATTGGGTCGGCCAGTTGTGGCCCAATATAATTTGTCATTGACAAAAAAAAATTATAATATTAATAAACTAATAATTTTTATAAATTGATAAAAAATATTATTTTAGTTTATTCACTATATTATTAATTTATAAAAGTTTAATTGTAGTTTGTTTTGATTTTTTGACATTAATTATTTTGTTTGAAAATTTTCTCAAGGCCCACTAATTTTCTTGAAGCTTAACCTTAAATTCTGCCCATGAAAATAACTAGCCCTATGCATTCGGGTACCCGACCCGATCGGGTCGGGTCTTTTGGGTTTCAGGTATTTTGGGTTTAGACATAGAGGACCCGATCGAGTATTTTTAATATTCGCTTCGAGTTCGGGTCGGTATATGTTGGGTTCGGGTCGGGTTTAATATTTGTTAAGGACCCGATTGATACCCGAACATATATAAATTTCGGGTTCGGTTTGGGTCCGGTTTGGGTATTTACAAAAATTAACTAACAACAAACAAAATATTCATTAACACACCTTAATATGAATTCAATAGTTCTAACAGCAAATAAAATATTCAGTAACAGACCTTAACATGAAACAATATTATGTCCGAGAACTTTAAAACTAAAAAGTATGTCTTTGATCAACATTTCCATTTATGTTTTCTGCAAAACTAAAAACTATATGTTATGAAACTATCACTAATATAAATCTGATTAAGGCAAAGCCATTTACCTTTATCTAGTCTTCTTTAGTGATTGAACTTGCAAACTCTACAATAACAACAACAAACTAGTCAGCCTCTTTTGAGATTACATAATATTATGTCAAATGAAAATAAGAAATTTATCTCTTTCAAGATTGTCAGCTTCTTCAATATCAGCAAGAATTTGTCCCATGGTGAGTTCTTTAGATTGACCTTTTAAGTCTTGTTTTATTGTTCACAACACATATATACTTCAACGGTAAAGTAGGAAAGACAACTTCTGGTTGGAGTTATAATACGCTCACTTATGCTAAAAGCACTTTCAGATGCAACCGATGACACCTACATTGCAAAAACATCTCGAGCAATCTGTGAGAGTACAAGGAACTTAAAGCTGTTAGCCTTCCACCATGAGAATATGTCAAATATTGTCCCATATACCTTTTCAGAACTCTCAACATCATCTCTTAAATATGTATCTAGTTCATCTCGTGTTTCCCTTGCTCCTTTCTCACTCATCATTTCTTTATACCAAATGTCAATCCGCTTATACTCCAATCCATCATCAAATACATCCATCTGATCACAAGACTTTTCACGACTAGAACTAGAGGCAACAGACCGAGATGACTGAGATTGTGTAAATTGTGATTGAGCGTTTGAATTCCCATGATGCCTATCACTATACTCAACAAACAATGACCTCAAAACCATCAAGACTGACTCATTCATCTCCTTAGCTTCAACAAAATCTTTCCCATGTAATGTTTCGAAGCATAACTTCGCAAACTGCATTTTCTTTCTCGGATCAAAAACTGTCGCCACTATCAACATCTTGTTGATATTCTTCAGACCATCCCAACATTTAAAACTTTGTAAACATCGCACTAGTTTTCCTGCTCAGCTGACTATCATTTTTTGTGATAAGATCAGTCAAATTTGATGCTATGGTGACTATCTCACCATAGCAGTCATGAGAATTCAAAGACGTAGAGACTGAGACGATAAGAGTTGAGTTATAGAAAATCACAAGAAAACGACGAAGCCTCTCAACCTCGTCCCAATCACTACACTTAGGAGGTCCTTTCCTAATTTCCTCATTGTCTAACTCTAAGAAATAATCACAGTACAATTTATCTTCATCTAACATTTTGTCAAATGCAACCCGAAATTTAAGAGCTTGTTTCAACATCAGATATGTTGAATTCCACATAGTTTTCACATCTAGTGGTAAAGTACCTCTTGTTATCTTTCCAGACTCAACCTTTAGCTCAAATGATTTCATCCTATTCGTAGATGATCTCAGATAAGTGACATCATTACGAATTGCACATATACTATCATCTACATCAGCTAAACCATCCTTGACAATCAAATTGATTATATGCCCACTACATCTCATATGTAGCATCTCACCACCCAAAACAAATGCATCATCTGAACCTATTTTAAAACTACTTTCAAACTTCCTTATAGTCGAAGTGTTAGTTGTTGCATTGTCTACTGTAATGCAAAAAAACCCTCTTGATTCCCCACTCAGCTAGACAATCTAAAAGAACAGTAGCAATAGTCTCACCTTTGTGATCGGTTACAGGCTTGAAGCCGATGATCATCTTCTTAAGTGTCCAAGTGAGATCGATGTAGTGGATTGTGACGACCATGTAAGAAGCACCTGTATCAAACACATAATTATAGAAGTAAAGATAAAACAGAAGTATAGAAGAAGCAGAGTTATATAATGACAAACACATACACTAAACAGAATTATAGAACAAGCAGATTTATCAAAACATTGTTCTTTCTTATTCAGTTTATCTATTTCAAAACAGAATTATACATTCTATTTCAAAACAGAATTATACAATTATCTATTACATTGTTCTTTTCTATTTTATATATTTCAAACTATATCAGAATCAGGAAAATAGAATTGAAGATCAATTTAAAACCTAAGCTAAGCATATGTGAATTGAAGTTCAATTTATAACAGCTAAGCATATGTGAATTGAAGTTTAAATGAACATAACAAATCAGAAACTAACCAGTTGGTTGACACTTCCAAATATCTGTTGTAACAGATAGTCTTTGATTGTTTTGTAAAAACCACTTCTTAACCTTAGCCTTTCTTTCCTCATACATTTTGACAATGTCCCTTTGAGCAGTCCTCCTTGAATGAGGTGTATAGAGATTCATCTGAAAACATAAGACCGACAGTGAATCAGTAAACAATGCAACATTCAATGAATGACAATGAATTACAATGAACAAAAAATAAGCTAACCGTGCGGCAAAATTGTCTCCAGGCTGCACATTCAATGAAGGACAACGGTAACTCTGCTCCTACAATCAACTCGTTTGATGCCTGTCTAAAGACATACTCGGGTACTCTAGCTATCTTCACACCTCCATCCGTGCTTAAAACCGGCTGCTGATTGGCTTGAGACTCCAACCAAGCCTTGTACTATTTACACACACCAATATGATTCTGTAGATTGGATGTCCCTGACTTGGTTGGACATGTGAAGACCTTCTGGCAGTAGTTACATATACACTTGTTTCAGTCGTCTTTAACTCTTGTGAAGTATGCCCAAACATTCGATCTCGTGTCTAGTGTCTTCTTAGGTTTCTTTATCTGTGATGTTGCTCCACATTCCTCATGATTTTCAGTATGTTTCCCTAGGGATCCTCCACATCCACTACTTGGTATCTCAACCTCTGAATTAGTATTTGTATTCAATCTCTCTTGAGGTGGAGACACAGAAGAGTCCATCTAAAACAGAAAACAAAGTGATAAGGCAATGTAAATGAATTTGATCTGATTATGCAAAACAAACAAAATGATAAGATGACAGACAAATATGACAGACAAAGGGAACCTGTGTCTAACGAAGACAGACAGTTGATCAAAATCAGAAGACAACCTGTCTCTAACGAAGGCAAACAGTTGATCAAAATATAACTTGAAGAATAAAAAAGAAGCAGACAATAAAGACAGAAGTCCAAAACCAGAAGTCAATAAAAATTGCTGATCAAAATGAGAAGACAACATTCATAGGGAAACAACAAGATTATGATCCTCTTTTGCTTCTCTTAATGAAAGAAGAAAATAAAACCAGAAGACAATAAAACAAGATTATGATTCTGATTTACAAACCATTAACCTTCCAATACGATGTACAAGCAAAGTTGAAAATCAAAACCAGAAGACAATAAAAACAGAAGATCAATGCTTATGATTAGTTCTTGTGCTAATGTTTACGAATGACACTAACAAAATTCAAGCAAAGCTTACAGTCCTTTCTGATCCGTAAAACCGCAGTCATTTACCAATTTCACTCTTTATAACCAACAAATTTGATTAAGAACATAACAATTTTTGGTGGTAAATTAACAAAAATTTTGATATTAGACATTTAACATTCACAAAAGTCAAGCAAAGCAATATTAACATTTTACTAGCTATGATGTTAGAAGATATAATCTACCGTACATAACTAGCTTAGATTTTAAAACAAAATAATTGAATTGTTTAACAAAATAATGATTGAACATGTGATATAAACGGTAATAATACCCCTGAGAAATTATGAACAAAGATACTATGAAGTTAGAACAATACATAGGAAACAAGAACAAACATAATATCAAGCAAAGAAACGACCAAAATTCAAGCATATCAAAGACCAAATGTATGATACGAAAATACCAATCTCATATCCAATCTAACAAATCGGTGAAGCAGAAGACGAGGGAGTCAATTAAATCAACAAAAATCATAGACAAAAAAAAACCAAATTGAAAATCGGAACAAAAATGAAATCGATGTTAAGAAGCCCTAAATCAAAGTTGAGAAACCCTATATCAAAATCGACAAACCCTAAATCAAAATTGACATTAAGAAACCCTAGATCGAATTTGAGAAAAACCTAAATCAAAATCGACCAAACCCTAAATTGAAATCGACATTAAGAAACCCTAAGTCGAAATCGACAAACAATAAACCTTAAATCGACATTAAGAAAATGAGATTGAGATACCCTAAATCGAAATCGAAAATCAAGAAAACCTAAATCCATAATCAAAATCGAGAATTAAATACAAAACATACAATCGAAATCTAAAACGAAATCAAAACAAAATCTAAATCGAAATCTAAAACGAAATCAAAACGAAATCAAAATGCAAACTAAAACGAAATCTAAATTGAGCAAAACCCTAAATCTCGATAGAAGATTCAACATCAAAGGAGTTGAATCGAATAAAAACAGGTGTAGAGAGCTTACTTACCTGAGATTGATTTCTCGAAAAAGAGACATTACCTGAGATTGATTTCTCGGAAAAACAGGTGTGCTCTGTGAATCACAGTTTCGAAAAAGAGACATTATAGGTTTTTGGCTATTGATGTGCTCGAAGTCTAATGAAGAGAATATGAATCACCAACGTTTGAGTAGCGAACGGTTCAAACACAAACCGATATATTAAATCTTCGGTTATTTTCAGTTTAATTTTGGTTTTGGATTTTACCCGAACCCGACCCGAACCCCGAAGTACCTTAACATATGTATCCGATCAGGTATTTAATAAGACCTGAATCCGACCCGAACCGACCCCGATTTTTTGGGTCGGGTTCGGGTTCGGGTCCGTTTTAGGTTAATATGCCCAGTGCTAAAAAATAAATTTCATTTTCTTTTGTTCTTTTGGTTGATTCTTCACAAATTTTCATTTTCTCTTCACGTAACTAAGTTAATTTCTTGGTCCGCAGTATTAGAGATCTTCGAGAAATCAATTATTTGCTGATTTATAATGTATAAAGTTGAATAACACATTTTAATTGTTTTGGATAAATAAAAGGTTCTAACACCTTACACGAACAACGCAGACTATTCTTATGATGTAGTACAACTTACGAATAAACTATCACCTCTAAATATTCAAAAAAATGTTTTATTTGTTAAAAAATAGTTTTTCAATGTTCATAAATGTTACGCGTAAGTGACCTTCCACCCCAACTCCTAAAAAACTTAGTCAAGACCCCAAACGATTTTAGACACAATTTTAATAGGCATTATCTGGATGTGTAGCACTTTAAAAGAACCTAAAAACACAGAGGAATAAAGTACGAGTCTTTGTGTCTCCGATGTAGCTTCGCATGGGGAGACGATTAACCATGTGTTATTCGTTTACCCTCTAGCTTTCTAATCTTGGGCTGTTTCCAAGGTTCCATTTTCATTGGATAGTGCCATTGGATAGGTCTCGGGTCCTTCATTATTTATCAATATTGACTTTCTCTTTTAAAGGATACCAGAAATAGTAGACACGAGAAGTTTTCCATGAATATTTTGGTATCTTTAGAAAGGTAAGAATGATAAAGTTTTTTTAAATCTAGATAGTGAACATGTGAAATCATCAATGAATCCAGGCTCACATGATTCGTCCTGGGGATCTAATTAAACTTATAGGTTTCATAGACTACAAATGTTATGTGGACAGGTCCTGCAAAGGCTCAGAGTATTTTTCAGGTCTAGGATGGATCTGCTTCCAGAATGCGGTAGACAACCTAAGTATAGGAGCTCGTGGAATACATTGGAGCCTCTCAACTTTGCACTCATAGTTTGAAGCGGGTACTATGGGCAGTGTCATGTTTGATCGATATGAACATCACAAAGATGACTATTTCATCAGACTGTACATAAGTCTTGAAGATGGTGTCTTCCCCGGAAGATTGGCCAGCTTTCAAAGAGTATTAGAAGACTTCAATTGCCTCAAGAGCTTTTCATGTTTTTTTTCTTTTTTCTTATATTCCTCGCTCTCTTAATTAAAAAGTTTGATCTATTTGCCCGAAGTGTTATATTCCTCGCTCTCTTAATTACAAAGTTTGATCTCGAGAAACTTAACCTTTGTAAACTTAGCGCCACCTAATTGGCTCCCCAATATATTCTAGTGAGAAATTCAAGTTGACAAAAAAAATTAAGTGAAATATTTTGGGGAAAGCTGATTTTATTCAATTGTGCTGGAATCATATTTATAGACAAACATTGCTTGGTGAGTAAGATATAAGATTCCTAGGTCTATACAAGATACAAGATTTATTCAAATGTGTTACAATCCTAGGTCTATACTCTAATACCCCCTTCAAGTAGGTGGCTCAAAATTTTGAACACCTTACTTGGACATCAAATATTGAAACATTGGACCGAGTAATATCTTGGTAAATATGTATGCAATTTGCTCTATTGTAGTGATGTGTTAGCTTTTGTTAAGACCATCTTGAATAGCATCACATACTTGATGACAGTGGGTTTCAATGTGTTTAATGCACTCGTGAAACACCGAATTTGCAGTAATATGTATTGCGGCTTGACTATCATAAAAGAAAAGCATAAGGTAAGAATGTTTGTATCCAAACATGTTGAGAAGTTCTTTCAACCATTTGAGTTCACAAAGAGTGTAAACCATTGATATGTATTTCGCTTCAGCAGACGAACACAATAAAAATGGATCAGATACATGGTTTGATGGAAGTACGGATCCATCCCATGATCATGGAGTTTAAAACCAGCCATCAGGAGAGATCTGGTTCAATGGTGGACTTCGAGATCGTGCCATTGATGAACTCCAACTTCTGCTTGGCCTGCAATGAATTGCAGATTTCCGTTGCCCACTCTGGATAATTATCCTCTTGAAGGATCACATATGAGATTAAAGCTCCATGATTATCTGAAGCAGCTAATTGATAATGGAGAAGGCGTCACCTATGTGGTGACACCGATAGATTCAGTAAACATATTAGGTGGCTGCTGAAGTTTTATAAAATTTAGGGTTGCTCTGATACCATGAAATATTTTGTGCAAAAACTTATTCATTTGTATTATAATTTATAGACTTGCTTAAGACTTAAGATACGAGAATATATGGAATATTCCTAATATACGTATTACATGATTTAGAATTAGTTTTTTGTAGACAATTTCTAAAATCTGAAGAAGAAATAGGTAGAAGGATATAGGAACAATTTCAAAGATACCCCTCAAAGGAGCAAATTTCACAATGGCGGGAAATTCTTTTTCGTGAAACAAAACATAATAAAGAAATGGTTTCATAAATTTTTTGTCATTTTTATTAGGGAGAGACATTTTTTGTAAAAAAAAGAATTAAAAATATTTTTGTGAAAGGGTACAACAAAAAGAGTAGCACTCAGAATTTGTCAAGAATATATGAGAAGATCATTGGAAAGATTAGCGAGAGCATGTGCCAAGAAACATGTGGTCCAGTTGGCTTGCCTCTGATATAGCT
This sequence comes from Lepidium sativum, assembly GCA_023374145.1. NCBI lineage: Eukaryota > Viridiplantae > Streptophyta > Magnoliopsida > Brassicales > Brassicaceae > Lepidium > Lepidium sativum. The sequence goes on along the minus strand of JAKUCM010005373.1, from coordinate 4,122 downwards.
AGACATGAGGTGGTGAGTTCAAAGTCCATCTTGCTCTATTTGGAGAACATTAGCTATAAATCGGGTCTTGTTGTTGATTTAATGGTTACTTATTGATAAAAAATTAGACAGATGCTATAGAAACTACCAACCATCGTTTTACTAAAGAAAAAGAAGATATCACCAAAAGAAACTCATGTTGGTCAATGATGGTGTTTGGGTTATAACAATGACAACAAGTGTTCAATTGATTTTTTTATAATAGCAAAACGATCAGTTTTGTAACCCAAATAATTAAACAAAACGATTTCGTTTTACTTCTAAACGCGAGATTCAACAGCTAATAAAATGCACAGTAAATGTTTTTAAGATTCAATTACATGTATATTAATATGGGTAATGGGAAATATTGATGTATTAATACCAAGAACCAAAAATTCATAGCACGAAATAATTAGTCAAAATATACAAATTTTTTTATGAAAAATAAATAAATATAGGGGTGAAAATGCGGCAGTCTTTTATTATTATTTTTTCTAAAGGTTTCACTTTACTAATGTATACACATACTCCTACAAAATGTCGTTGAATAGAAAAGAGGAATATTACTAAACATAACCAATAAATAAAAAAAAGGAAGGAATCTATTGTGTGTTGTCTGAGAAGACCAGGCCACATTACACAGAAGCTGACTGCGAATTTCGGAAGAAGTGGAAAACAGATGTGTCGTAATATGATTGGTTAACATTTCAAGTCATTGTACGATGATGTCGACACTCCTATCGAACAATTCACTATTCTATTCTAATTATCATTCAACCCACTCTTCTCTTCTGTCAAACAAAAAACAACATCAGAAATTATCACTTTCTTTGAGTACTTATTCCTTTATATTTCTCCTTTAACAAAAATAACCCGAACTTTTATTTCTATAAGTAGATATACATACAGTTTATTACAATTGAATCGATAAAACATAATTTATAATCTAAAATATACACTTAAATTTTTTTTATATTTTTTATCATAAATATTAGAGAAAAATCAAACCTTTAATTATAAAATCAGTAAATGAATTTTTTAACTAATAGACTGAAAAAAACTCTGACAATATGATTACTTGTATTTTTTTTTAAAGTATTACTAATTGAGGTATTTTAGGGAAAATAGAGTAGTTTAATTATTTTTCTGTTATATAATAATTAACAGCTTTTTCCCTCTACTCTTTATTCTTAATTTTACCAAAAACAGATAAAGTCATGGAGTCATTTTATAATCAGAAACTGGGGTCACTTGTTTTTTTTTTCTCTTGAATTATTGTTATATCTTACGGTTGATCAATTATTAATCCAACTAGCATCACCAAAAGAAGAAGAAAAAAAATCCCTTTTCTTCGTTTTCCTTTTCTCTGACCAATTAATCAGAAAACACAAATAAAGCAAGCTTAGGGTTTGTGGCTCCTGTACAAAGAGACTCAGAGGTAAACACAGAGCATCGTCATAAGATCTAGCTAGTTCATGCGTCTTTCTGAAACTTTAGTTCTAGGGTTTTAATCTCCACCATTATCAAGCTTTTGTTTCTTTTCATTCTTTGCGCTAATCATTTTCCTTCTCTAAAAAAATTATTTTTGTCTGTTGATTTTTGTCTGCAAAAAAAGTTGTCTTATAGGGATCTTTTGAAACGAATCTAGACAAATCTGATTTTAAATCTCTTCAGTTTCCTACATTTCCTAAGAGAGTTATCTACTTTGACTTATGCCTTTGAATCTCCTTGTCGCTTGTCGATCGGCTTAAGTTAGGACAGATATGAATCTGATGAATCTTGGAATGAATATAGCAGACAAGTCACGTTCTCGAAGCGAAGAAGTGGTCTCTTTAAGAAGGCTCATGAGCTTTCGGTTCTATGTGATGCTCAAGTAGCTGCCATTGTCTTCTCTCAGAGTGGAAGATTATACGAATTCTCTTGCACCGAGTAAGATATATATTATTCATCTATTTGAATCATATTTTTAACATAACTCTAATTCAAAATCTTATAGATTCATTGAGGGTCTAGAACTTCTGTAGTGAATAGTCTTTATCTTGCTGACCAAATCGTACTAGAGATTTTGCCTAATCAAAGATTTGGCCTTTTTTTTTTTCCTTTTTTTGCTAGCAAGTATTTGATAGGATTTTTTAATGAGGTAAAACTTAAGGACACAAATTAATTTCAAGTAAAGATCAAAGTTTGACTAAAGGGTTGTTTTCCAAGCACGAGCAAGTGGATTAGGGTTTTTAGAATAGAGTTTTCTTGAATAGTGAACCTCGTATTTCTTGGAACTTAACATTAATACCCAATTGGCCTCTAGTTTTTAGAATATCCAAATATATAATAAAATTTCCAGTACAAAAAATCATTTAGATTGTGCACAATAAAAGATTTTGTTTTGATTTTTCTTTCATAAATATTCATTGTAATGCTAGTTTACATAGCTAACCAAGTGGTAATACATAATTCTTGTTATAATTCCCTTAGTTTCTATTTTTCATTTCGTGCTTATCTAAGTACAAGTTGAAACAAAGCAAATGATGAAACAAGGCATAGTTAATTTTTGTGAATAGAAAAAACGAATTCAATTACATGCTATTTTGTAAACCATATTAAATATCTTATTCTATCTAGCTAGCTAGATCACGCTTGACAATCATGATAGTCTGCATATTATGTATATTTATATATGTTTTAGATTGTAACTAATTTAACTTTCCAGAATGGAGAAGATCATAGAAAGGTATGGCAAGTTTCGCAATAATGACTGCATTGGTGCAGAGAGAAACCAAGTAGAACGATACTTGCAGGTTCATTCTGCACACCCATTCTTGATGTTAATTAGTATCTTCATTTACTCAAAAGTCTTAGTATGTGTACATTGTTTTACACTCAACATTTGATATGGATTAACAAAAAAGCTATGTAATTTGGTTGAGACTGACTGTTTTATGGAGGTTATATATATAGGAGCTGAAGAAGGAAATGGATAGGATGTTAAAGAAGATTGATCTTCTTGAAGTTCATCATCGGTTCGCATATCTCATAAATTCTACATTTTCTACATGCATTATCTATAACTTTACTTGTTTTCAGTCCTATTAAAATCTATTGATGTTTGTTGTCTTGTGAAGGAAGCTAATGGGGCAAGGTTTGAGTTCGTGTACAGTGCAAGAATTACAAGAGATGGACTCTCAGATTGAGAAAAGCCTTTGTAATGTCAGATCTAGAAAGGTACATCTTGCAAGAGACACAAACACACATAACATCTTAAGGATGAAATAACATGTCTGCATTGTTTGATCTTGGTATGTAGGCTGAGTTGTATGCAGATCAACTTAGGAAACTAAATGAAAAGGTATTTCTTTTTTTGTCTTGCGAAACTTTATAAGCATGAGCGTTCGGTTAAATGGTTCGGGTTCGGTTGGATAAATTAGGGTTCGAAAAATTTGTAATTCTAAAAAACATAGTCTAATGGTAAATAATATATTGTTCGGATTTGGGTTCGGTTTTTAACCTTTTTATAAAATAAATTATATTTATGATCAAATTATATTTTTATTAAAGTTTTAACAATAATATAAATAAAATTTAAAATGATTAATTAGTTTTAATTAAAGATTGTGTATTTTTCATATATTAAAAGACATATTTCTATAAATTTAGTTAAAATATTAGTTATTTTTATTTATATTGTTTAATTTTATTCAGTTTTATATACAGTTCAGAAAAAAATAATTTGGTATTGAAATTTTATTCAATTCGGATAATTTATATATCTGTTCGGTAAATTTCAGAAATATCAGTTCGGGTTCAAAAAATTTTGCTCGGTTCAAGATTTATGCTCATGCCTATAACATTATATACTGGATTTGTTGTATATCTCTATGTGATTCTGACTGGTAGATCTCCATTGTATTTTAGCAAAGAGAGCTCTTAAATGAGAGAAGGAGGCTGTGTGAAGAGGTAAATAAATTCTCACACTCATGATCCAAACGATACACATAAACAAGCAGATGTAGCCTTGTAGTTTAGTGAGAAGTTTAAAACTACGATACCAAAAAAAAAGAAGTTTAAAACTATAAAAAGTTCATCGCAATTCTGAGACCTAATTTT
>JAKUCM010005372.1:0-20306 GCA_023374145.1 Lepidium sativum | reverse complement strand
GGTTTAAGTTGAATAAAACAGTTTTTCATTCTTCTTCCTTGAGCTTGCGAAGCTCGGCTGTTATGGTATCAGAGCAAATTGCTCTTCTTTGCGTTTCTTCTTCAATTCCTTCATAGAGAAATTGAATTCGTTGATAATCTTCGAGTTCTTCTCCATTTCTTCCGATTATTTCGTCGGATTTTGTTCTCAATTTCTTGAAAATGGTGATTGTAACATTGCGTGAGAAGAACACGAGCTTCCTCCTCAGTTGACAGAACTTCTCCGACTCGCGAGGCTTCTGTTCCGCGTGAGTCTTCTCCTCTAATTTCCATAGATAGTGTTCATTCTCCATAATTCTTGACTAGCAGTGATAATCCTGGATCTTCAATAGTTCATGAAATTCTCGATGGAATAAACTATGGAACTTGGAATATAGCAATAACTATCGCATTAGAAGCTAAGAACAAGATAGCCTTTATTGATGGCTCTCTTCCGCGTCCTTCCGAAGATAGTAATCTTTTCAAGATTTGGTCTTGTTGCAACAATATGGTAAAATCTTGGTTGTTGAATTATGTATCGAAGCAAATTTATGGAAGCATTCTTCGTCACAATGATGCTGCTGATATATGGAAAGATTTGGTTTCTCGGTTTCATCTTACAAATTTGCCAAGATTTTATCAGATTACTCAACAAATCTGGTCTCTTCAACAAGGTTCCATGAGTCTATCAGAATACTATACGACTTTAAAAACACTTTGGGATGAACTAGATAGTGCAGACTGTGCTCAGACTTGCCACACTTGCAAATGCTGTAAAACTGTAGATACTAAGGTAGAGAATGCTCGTATAATCAAGTTTCTTGCAGGTTTAAGTGAATCCTACAGCATGGCTAGGAGTCAGATTATCATGAAAAAGACAGTTCCAGAATTAGCTGAGATATACAACCTCCTTGATCAAGACCATAATCAGAGGAAAATTGGTCATATGCAGTCTAATCCTACAATATTTCAACTTTCAGGTCCTTCTTCTATAGAAATGACAGAAGTTGCTTTGAATGCCACAAGGGGTCCTTACAACAGTTCAAAGCAGAATAAACCTATGTGTACTCACTGTGGGTATTCAGGACATACTATGGATAAATGTTACAAACTTCATGGTTATCCTCCAGGGTATAAACATAAGCAAAAGAATGTACCAGACAAACAACATTCTACTTCTATGTCAATTGTTGCTAACAGTTTAACAAAAGAACAAATGCGGGACTGTATTGCTTACTCTAGTTCTCAGCTACAAACTTCGAGTGATGCAGCTCCAACTCCTCAAGCTACTCTGTCTGTTCCTCATGGTAAAATCACTACTCTTCCGGGTATGACTTTTTCCAACTATACTCTTCACTTTATTGGTATACTGCAAGCGTCTAAGAATACCATATCTTCTCAATCTTGGATCATAGATAGTGGTGTTACTCATCATGTCTGTTATGACAAGAATTTGTTTGTGAGTTTCATGGATGAATCTAAATCTACTGCTACTCTCCCAACTGGTTTTAGTGTACGAATTACAGGTTTAGGACGTGTCGGGATTAATGATTATCTGACACTTAATAATGTCCTTTATATTCCTGATTTCAGACTTAATCTCTTAAGTATTAGTCAGCTAACCACAGACTTGGGATCAAGAGTTATTTTTGATAAAGACACTTGCGTAATTCAGGATCATACCAAGGAGTGGACGATTGGACACGGTGAACGCATCTACAAACCTCTATGTTTTGGACACTTCCATTTTCTTTTCCAGTTCTTGTTGCATCAATTTGTTCCACTCTTGTTGCTGATTTTGTTTTGTGGCACAATAGATTAGGACATCCATCAATGCATAAGACTTCTTCTCTTGCTCATGTACTTGGATTTACAGAAAGAAATAAAGATTATTTTCATTGCAATATTTGTCCTAATGGAAGCACAAACATCTTCCGTTTTCTTCAGGAAATCACAGATGCAAAAATGCCTTCGATCTTGTACACATTGACACCTGGGGACCATTTGCAGTCCCAACAACTAAAGGATACAAATATTTTCTCACCATAGTATATGACTTTACAAGAGCCACTTGGATATATTTAATGCGTACTAAAGATGAGGTCTTAAGTGTGTTTCCCGGCTATTTGAAGATGATCAAAACTCAGTTCGATAAAGATGTTAAAGCTGTTTGATCAGAAAATGCACCTGAACTGAAGTTTGTACAATTATTCAAGGAAAATGGCATTGTTTCCTATCACTTGTGTCCAGAAACTCCTGAACAAGAATTCAATTGTGGAAAGAAAACATCAACATCTCCTTAATATGGCCAGATCTCTCATGTTTCAAGCCAAGATTCCCCTTGAATATTGGGGTGACTGTGTGCTTACAGCCGCTTTTCTCATTAATCGCTTACCCACACCATTGCTTCAGGACAAGTCACCTTTTGAACTTCTCCATGGTAAACTTCCAGATTATCAAAGTTTCAGAGTCTTTGGGTGTCTATGCTACAGCTCCACATCACCAAAGAATAGACACAAGTTTCAACTTTGTGCAAGAGCTTGTGCTTTTTTGGGTTATCCCTCTGGTTATAAAGGCTACAAGATGCTGGACTTGGAGTCTAATCAGATCATCATATATCGGCATGTCAAGTTTTATGAAGAAATCTTTCCTTTTTGTTCAAGAACTGACAATGATGTGTCTGATTTTTTCCAAGAAGATGATCATTATGCAGCCTTTGCTTCTAGCTCAGAACCTGTGATTGATATAGCTTCTTTCCTTCCTGTTATTTCCATATCAGAGTCATGTCGTAGACCTGTCATAACTCTTGCTTATCTGCAAGATTACTACTGCAACATTGTTGACTCTGACATACCTTACCCTCTATGCGACTACATGAATCATGATAAGTTGTCTGATTCCTTTCAAGCTTTTATTTGTTCAGTGAACATTTATTCTGAGCCAACCACGTATAGAGAAGCCAAGAAATCCACCGATTGTCTTGCATCTATGAATACTGAGCTCAGTGCTCTGGAGAGTATTCACACTCTTCCACCTGACAAGAAAGCAATATGATGTAAGTGGGTTTATAATGTAAAACTGAACTCTGATGGTTCTTTAGAACGTTATAAAGCATGTTTAGTTGCTAAGGGATATACACAAAAGGAGGGCATATATTACGTTGAAACTTTTTCCCCAGTTGCCAAAATGACAACAGTCAAAGTATTATTAGCTGTTGCATCTGCCAACAATTGGACTTTAGATTAGCTTGACATCTCAAATGCATTCCTCAATGGTGACCTTGATGAAGAAATATATATGTCACTTCCTCAAGGATATACATCAAGTGAGGGGGAAATTCTCCCAGAGAATCCAGTTTGTAAGCTCCGCAAATCTCTCTATGGCTTGAAACAAGCTTCACGACAATGGTTTTTGAAGTTTAGCTCAACTCTTAAAGCTCTTGGTTTTCAGAAATTCCATGCTGATCACACCTTATTCACAAGAGAGACTAATGGTCGGTTTATGGCTGTTTTAGTATAAATTGATGATATTATCATCACAAGCAATAACGTACATGATACATCACATCTAAAAATGGCTCTGCAGAGTGTCTTCAAGCTTCATGATCTCGGCTCTTTGAGGTACTATCTTGGTCTTGAGATTGCTCGTTCTCATTCTGGTATTGCACTCAGTCAATGAAAGTACACATTAGAGCTCCTAGATGATGCTGGATTACTTGGCTGCAAGCCTGCTTCCATTCCAATGAAACCTAATCTGAAGCTTCATCAACACAGAGATGAACCAATCCTTGCAGATCCATAATCTTATCGTCGGCTTGTTCGAAAGCTGATGTATCTCACCATTACTCGACCTGATATTACATATGTGGTTCATAAACTTTGTCAATTCTCAAGTTCACTGTGTCATTCACACTTCAAAGTAGCTCACTGAGTCTTGTCTTACTTGAAAGGCACAGTTGGGCTTGGATTATTTTACTCTTCCTCCTCTGATCTTCTTCTCAAAGGATTCATCGATGCAGACTGGGCTTCATGCTTCGATACTCGACGGTCTACCTCTAGCTATTGTATGTTTCTTGGTTCTTCTCTCATCTCATGGAAATCCAAGAAACAGTCGACTGTATCACTTTCCTCTACAAAATCTTAATTTCGTGCTATGTCTTTTGCTACTAAGGAAATTGTTTGCCTTGTCAAATTGTTGCATGATCTCCGAGTCTTTCAACATAAATCGGTGGCTCTTTATTGTGACTCAACTGCCGTCATTCACATTGCTAACAACTTTGTTTTTCATGAACGAACCAAAAACTTGGAGCTTGATTGTTACATAGTTCGTGAACATGTTGAGAATGGTCTTTTCAAGACTCTTCATGTTTGAACTACTCACCAACTTGCAGATGTGTTCACTAAACCTCTCTTTCCGACTCAATTCCACAATTTGATAGACAAGATGGCACTATCTTCGATTTTTGAACCATCTTGAGGGGGAATATGAATGTAATTGAATTGGTTTAGCTCATTTTATTTGTTGGTTTACTTTAAACCGAAGTCATTCTTGTGTGTATAAACAAGAGCATTGTAATTTGTGGTTTAAGTTGAATATAATAGTTTTTCATTCTTATTCTTCTTCTTCTTCCTTGAGCTTGCGAAGCTCGACTGTTACTATATGTTATTTAGTTAATTCCGGTTCTTCTTAATTTATATGATATAATAAAGTATTAATTTTGGTTCGATTTGGTCAACAGAAAGAGAGACAAGTGTACGAAGTGGTCATAGAAAATGGAAGATTAGTCAACAGACAAAACAAGAAGCTAGTGGAGACCATTGAAGGAGCAAAATGGATCTTTTTCTTGAGCACAACTAGAACACTGTACATTGGTCAGAAGCAGAAAGGGCGATTTCAACATTCGAGTTTTATTTATGGCGCTGCTATTACTGCTGCCGGTAGAATTATTATATACATTGGAGTTGTAAAAGCAAAGTGGCCATACAGTGGTTATTATCTTCCAACGGAAAGAGAATTTTCGAAAATTTATCGATTTCTTAAGAGAAAATCACGTCCATCTCACTAATACCAAGGTACGTAATAACGATCATTCATTAAAAACCTGTTTTGGAAAATATTTACTAAAAGCTTTGGAATATTTCTCTTATTTATATCATAAATTAAATGTTGTAGATGGGTGCGATTGATGGCGATAATCATATGGTATCAAATGATGGAAGCACTAAGCTACTGAAAGCGGACGTTTCAGATAAAACTAGAACTGTCGAAGTTGATCCGACGGCGACAGAGTACAGGGAACATTTACGTTTTTCGGGCAAGTAGAATACTGGAAACGGCCCTAGAATCGGGTGTGTGCGGGACTACCCAATAGATCTGCAGATGCGGGCGCCTGAACAAGTCAACCTTTCTCCTCGTATGGTCAACGAAACAATGAGATTATTTGGACTAATACCTTCCCCAAGACCCAGCCGAAACATTCGTGTCTCTCCTAGATTTTCCTGCATGGGTCTTCCAAGCCCAAGCAACTAATTTCATCTTTATTTTAATATTGACTGATTCCTTAATTAGAGTATAACTTATACTCTTTTTTCAATACTTTTATTTTACATCTTTATTTTTGGAGGTCTGACCTTTTCTTTACTTTTGTAACATTTACATCAACAACATCATTTTCTTCAAGTAATTTATTATATACTCACATAGAATAAGAATGTAGTCATAAAAATATTACCAAATGAAATTTTAGGATCTATGTTGTGATTGGTATGTATTATCACTGGATCGTTAAAACTCTTCCTCTTGTTTTAGAACATTGAACCCACTTTTATTTCCAATCAGTGAAAGAACAAAAAAAGTCGCGTGCGGTTTACGTTTTAGAATCTGAGTATATTTGACTCATTATGATGGATGGAAGTCACGTGCCAAACGATCTTTACCGCTCACCAACGGCACGCATAGCCCTCACGCTTGGTGACCCAATTCTCTCTCGTAGCCAATCCAAATTACTTCTTATTTTTTAACTTACAAAATGAGCTTTTTTGTACTCTACGCGTGTAAAACGTTTACATACCCAACTTAACCGGAAAAATTAAAGAACCGTTATGGATCATACGTGATTTTGAAAAATTGGTGTTAGGTTGATTATTAATTCCTTAATAAATATGATTAATATTAGATTTAACGTAACGTTTCGGTTGAAAACTTTGAAATGATTAGAGGAGCTCTAGTGTGGTTATTGTAAACCGGTATCTTTGGTTTAATCATATCGGGATATTTGGAACCGTGCAGCGGAGGTAATAATTATTATCCAATGAAAGAGAAAGAAGAGAAGAGGCGAGCAAAAGAAAAGGAAAAGACCAAAAGTCTGAGGAACACCTTCGTTCTCTTCCCATCAAAGCTTCCTTTTATCCTCGTTTTTGCAATTCGCATTGAAGAGATAGAGAGATAAAGCAAGAACGGAATCGAAATTCTATTTTGAATCTTTGTTCCAGATTGTGAGGAGTGGGAAAAAGGAAGATGGCTATTGGGGTTTTCTGTTTTTCTCTGTTTCAGCCCTAATCTCGAAGAATTCGATTTCTCCTGTATGCATTTCTAATTTCCGGTGGATTAAAAGGTTCTCTTTGGAGGGCACGAAATTGTCTTTTTTTTTGGAAAGAGGATTTCTCCTTTTGAGTAGGCTTCGGGGTTGAGAGATTGTTAAAACTGGGGTTTTGGTATCTGAATAGCGATTTTTAATGGAGCCTCGTGTCGGAAATAAGTTTCGGCTTGGCCGGAAGATCGGAAGCGGTTCATTTGGGGAGATCTATCTTGGTTCGTATTTTGTCAATTGATTCGCTTACCGTTTTAAAATGTTCTTGAGATTTTCTGGATTCAAAATTATGAATTAGAATATCCTAAATCCCTAATATTGTCGTTGTAATGTGGTTTACTTAGGTACTCATATTCATACGAATGAGGAAGTTGCAATCAAGCTTGTGAGTTCGTGCTGCAAACCTTTTTTTTTTTTCGGTTGTTTGTTTGTGTGAAGATTATTCTTGCAGAATGAGACAATGTAGTAGTATGTTTACTTTAATAAGGACATGAATTTTTGAAGTTTGATGTGAACATGGAATATAGGTTATAAGCATTTATTGAGTTACTTGAGTTAGATCAACATTCATGATGGTACAAAAGTTTAATCGTCACTTATCTCTCAAAGCCTCTGTCATATATACAGATAATGTATATCTATTTCGCCTGATTGATATTCTTTTCCTGGGTGATTTATTATTTCTACAAACCTTTTGATGAAATAATGAAAGCTAACTTTTTTTTGTCCCCAGGAAAATGTGAAGACAAAACATCCGCAGTTACTTTACGAGTCGAAGCTGTACAGAATTCTACAGGGAGGAAGTAAAATTTATTTTCTGATAAATGATCTCATTGGTTTTTTTGCTTTCCATTTAGTAGCCATGTCCTTAATCTCTTCTGAACCTTTGATTACGGCAGCTGGTGTGCCAAATGTCAAGTGGTTTGGGGTTGAAAGTGACTACAATGTTCTGGTGATGGATTTACTTGGGCCTAGTCTTGAAGACTTGTTCAATTTTTGTAGCAGGAAACTTTCCTTGAAGTCGGTCCTTATGCTAGCAGATCAAATGGTAGATCTCCTTTGTCTATAATTGACTCATTTTTCCCTTAGATTAGTTCTACTGATTGACTCGATTTATTCCATTATATTCAGATCAACCGTGTTGAGTATTTCCATTCGAAATCTTTCCTTCACCGAGATCTTAAGCCAGACAATTTTCTCATGGGTTTAGGAAGGCATGCAAACCAGGTTTGCGTTCTCCTATATATTTGATTTTGTTCTATTCTTTTGAAGTTATTATCTTGAAATGACATCTTCTTTCCATTTCTTAAGGTATACATTATCGACTTTGGTCTTGCTAAGAAATACCGGGATAATACTACCCATCAGCACATTCCCTACAGGTAAGACGGTCAAAATGTAATCACTCCAGTTTTCTTCTTCCTGTGTACAATTCGTAAATTTCCCATCATTCGTATTCTTTATAGAGAAAACAAGAATCTGACTGGAACTGCAAGATATGCTAGTATGAACACTCACCTGGGAATTGGTAAGCTTGGCATAAAATTTCGGCTTTTAATGCACCAAAGACTTTCCTTATGACAATTTGTTTCTTCTTTGCGTTGTGAATATCTAGAGCAAAGCCGAAGGGATGACTTAGAATCTCTTGGTTACATTCTCATGTATTTCCTTAAAGGAAGGTAAGTTTATTATCTACACACTTCATTTCATTGTTTCACTTCGTTTTTCTCATACCTTATTAGAATATTTATTGCTGTTTCGTTGTTTTAGTCTTCCGTGGCAAGGACTTAAAGCTGGAACCAAGAAACAAAAGTATGAGAGAATCAGCGAAAAGAAAGTCTCAACATCTATTGAGGTAAAAGTCTTAACCACAAAGTTTGATCCTTTATTTCAAACTTTCTACTTTTTTCATTAACAGTATGCTCTTCCTCCTCCAGTCATTGTGCCGTGGTTACCCATCCGAATTTGCATCCTACTTCCATTACTGCCGTTCACTTCGGTTTGATGATAAACCAGATTATGGCTATCTCAAAAGAATATCAGGGATCTGTTTATCCGGGAAGGTTTTGAAGCTTTTCTTTTCTCCCTCAAACCTGCGTGTTTACTTTTCCCAAATCATTGCTTTCTAACATTTTCTCCTCCGCAGGGTTTCAATTTGATTATGTCTTCGACTGGACCCATATTGAAATATCAACAGTCACAGCTAACAGCCCCTCCATCCCGCAGCCTAGTAAATCCTGCTGTTGGAACCAGTGTGAATTTGCCTCCGGGATTGACCAACACTGATAGCTACGCAGGTGAAATGAGCTCTTTAATCAATTGAATGTTTCTAACACCACTGAAAACATAGAAAGATTAAAGCTTGTTTGTTTGTTTGTTTGTCGAAAGGCGAGGAAGGAGGGAGACCACCAATGGATTCATCGCGAAGAAGAATGTCAGGAGCTTTTGACAGCTCTGGCAACTTGTCATCTAGAGGCCCAATGGTATGAAAACTGCTCTGTTTTATTGTTTTCTCCATAGAATCAAAATGAATTAAACTTCAGACTAGCAAAAAGATGTAAACTTCTTGCGGAGAAATTAAATAACTTTCTTGAGAGGGGAATGTATATTCCTTTCATACTTTGATGTTTAACAATGTGAGCGGTTCATCAATATGATATTTTCTCTGTGGTTAAGAATTTCATGGATTTTTGTACATAACAGATGCCAAGCTCGTCGCTGTTTGCACAATCAGCAGGATCGTCGCGAAGAGTAACGACGGAGGAGCTACAGAGATGCCGCACCGGCGGCGGATTAAGAAACTCTGCGATGGTTTCAACGTCGGATGGGAGGAGATCTTCTTCCACCAGAAGACATTATGATTCTACCATTAAGGGCATCGAGGCTCTTCAAGTATCCGACGAAAGGTTTCACCACCATTAAAGGCATCGAGGCTTAAAGTTCACGACGTCGTACTTGTTCAGAGCTTTTTATATTAAGCTTCTTCTCTACACCGTTTTGAACAAACGAGTAAATCTTCTCATTTTTATTTTCTTTTTCAAATTTTTTAATATCTTCTATTATTTTCTATGAAGTGAAATTTAATTCGGTTTTTGAACTGGAACATTGGGTATTCGGTATGTATTGAGTTATAGTTTTTATTTTCTTTTAGCAATAGTGAAATGCATTTGCTCAGCATATACTTTCGGTTTTATGAAAATCAGTTGGGTATGTATATTTTATTTGATGATGAGTAAATAGTAATGACCATGCAAAGGCTATGGTCAACCTTTAATCCTCGGGAAGTTTCAGGACTCACGAATTGATTACTGGCAGAGAAGTATATGATTCTGTCTTTAAATTCTTAATTCTGTTTAAATTAGTTAGTAAAATATACATATAATTAAAATGAAAAATTTCTTACAAAAATGAAATAACGGGGTAAAATTGGAAAGTAAGAAATATACAGGGTGCAAAATGAAATACTGTTGAAGCGTAAGATTTTATCCAGCCATTTCTTCACACATCACGCTCTTTGTCTTTCCTTGTTCTTTCTCCTCTCAGGAGAGTTAACTTCTGCTGGAACCCTAATCTCGTTGATTTCGAATCTGGAAATACGAATCCGAGAAATCGTTCCACAGATCTGATAGTTCTTTCTGAAAAGATCTGGAACCGGTGTGAATCTGCTAAGACTTTTGTGCGGGCAAATTTGGTGAGTCTTAGCTGCTTGTTTCATTTTGATATCATGAGATCTGATCAGTAGTTAGTCTAATAACTAGATTCTTCTCCCGTTAAGCTCACAAGTAATCCATAAAAATGAAAAAAATTGATCTTCCTTGCTAGATTTAACCGTGGTTTTGTTATCTCATGTTCGATCTCGCCTCGAGTCAGCATGTTTTCATTTCTAGATGTGATATGCCAGTATTGTTTACAAAGAGTTACTTAGAAATGTATTGATGATTTCCAATGTTGATTTGACGTATAGCTTGTTGTTTTACTCGTTAGAGTTCTCGAACTTATCTCTCAAGTATTGTAACTGTAGGAAATGGCAGACAACAATTCACCACCTGGCTCTGCGGAAGAGAAAGCGGATCAAATTGTTAAAGCAAACCCATTGGTGAAGGATGACACTTCACTGGAGACCATCGTTAGGAGGTTTCAGGATTCCATGTCTGAGGCGAAGACCCATAAGTTCTGGGAGACTCAACCCGTTGGGCAGTTTAAGGATATTGGTGATACTAGTTTGCCTGAAGGCCCTATTGAGCCTGCTACTCCGTTATCTGAGGTCAAGCAAGATCCGTACAATCTTCCTTCTGTTTATGAATGGACGACGTGCGATATGAACTCTGATGAAATGTGCTCAGAGGTATACAACCTTCTCAAGAACAACTATGTGGAGGATGATGAGAATATGTTCAGGTTCAATTACTCCAAGGAGTTTCTAAGGTGGGCCCTGCGTCCACCTGGTTATTACCAGAGCTGGCATATTGGAGTCCGTGCCAAGACCTCGAGGAAACTCGTGGCTTTCATCAGCGGTGTGCCAGCAAGAATCAGGGTGCGTGATGAGGTTGTTAAAATGGCAGAGATCAATTTCTTGTGTGTTCACAAGAAGCTCAGGTCTAAGAGACTTGCTCCTGTCATGATTAAGGAGGTGACGAGAAGGGTTCACTTGGAGAATATATGGCAAGCGGCATATACTGCAGGAGTTATACTTCCGACACCAATCACCACTTGCCAATACTGGCACAGGTCGTTGAACCCGAAGAAGCTAATTGATGTTGGGTTTTCAAGGCTTGGTGCGAGAATGACAATGAGCAGAACCATAAAACTGTACAAGTTACCTGATGCACCGGTCACTCCAGGATTCAGGAAAATGGAACTACGTGATGTCCCTGCTGTTACACGGTTGCTTAGGAACTACCTGAGCCAGTTTGGAGTCGCTACTGACTTTGATGAGAACGATGTAGAGCATTGGCTACTCCCAAGAGAAGATGTAGTGGACAGTTACCTAGTAGAAAGCCCTGAAACTCATGATGTGACTGACTTCTGCAGCTTCTACACTCTTCCTTCAACTATCCTTGGTAACCCGAACTACTCAACACTAAAAGCTGCTTATTCTTACTACAATGTTGCCACACAGACCTCATTTTTTCAGCTGATGAATGATGCGCTCATTGTCTCTAAGCAAAAGGGTTTTGATGTGTTCAACGCTTTGGATGTGATGCACAACGAGAGTTTCTTGAAAGAACTAAAGTTTGGTCCAGGAGATGGGCAGCTTCATTACTATCTCTATAATTACCGTTTGAGAAGGGCCTTGAAGCCATCTGAACTTGGGCTTGTTCTCTTATAAGCTTAATAACTATCCTTTATGTGCTTGGGCTTGTTCTCTTATGTGCTTGATGGGTATTAGTTTGGTATCAACAGTTCTGAAGTTTTTCCTTTTTTTGGTTCTTCTTTCTTCTCTTCCATTTGAACTGTTACTCCCGTGGGTTATTGAAACTGAGTTTATTTTTGGCTATGCAATTTTGAATTTTCCGCAAATGTGCTTTTGTGACTTGAGTACAGATAAGGAGAGAGTTGACTTTCACTAATCCAACAAGTGAAGTGACTGCAAAATTAGCAAATGTCTGTAACTGTGTTTGAGGCCCAATATTAGCTTTGGCCCATCCAGCGTTGAGGTCCATTATATTATAAAAGTTAGCTTGTGATAGGTTTCTTTTGTAACGTCCTTTTGCACCAAGTAACTTTGAATTGTACAACCATTAGAGTATCTACACGTGTCTTGAAGAGTAAGGACGTGAGACAGGTTTTCTCCAATGAAATAATTACACTTGGCGAGAAGAGCCTCATTGTACTCGCGGTTCTATCCTTGTTTTCGTCCTCTCGTCTTTCCCAGTCTTCTTTGTGAGAGAAAATTTATTACGAAGGAAAAAGTCAGATTCCTCTATTTTTGCTCCCCAGCTCACTGGAACTGTAACATCGTTGTGTGTCTTCGTGGTGGATTATTTTCAAGTTTTTTTTCTTTTTAATTTATTTCTTGCGGAGGAAATGGAGTGTGCCGGGGCTCGGAATTTCGCTGCAATGGCGGTTTCAACATTACCTTCATGGAGTTCTCAATGGAAATTTCCGATAGTTGAGAGATTCAGCTTTAGGAACTTCCGTTTCGGTTTGTGTCGAGTCAGAGCAAGTGGCGGCGGAGGAACCTCCGGTAGTGAGAGTTGCGTGGCTGTGAGAGAGGATTTCGGTGACGAAGAAGATTTTGTGAAAGCCGGTGGTTCTGAGATTCTATTCGTTCAAATGCAGCAGAATAAAGATATGGATGAACAATCTAAGCTTGTTGATAAGGTCTCTTGACTTGTTTCCGAAGGAAACGATTTCTCGTGATGTCTTTGGTTGAGAGATAGATACAATTTCTCTATTTTGGAGCTTATCCTTTTGAGAAGCTTGATTGATTGTTGTTTCTTACAGTTACCTCCAATATCAATTGGTGATGGTGCTTTGGACCTTGTGGTTATTGGTTGTGGTCCTGCTGGTTTAGCCTTGGCTGCAGAATCTGCTAAGCTAGGACTCAAAGTTGGACTTATTGGCCCAGATCTTCCTTTCACAAACAATTACGGTGTTTGGGAAGATGAATTTAATGGTAAATAAAGCAAGCTCACTCTAGTCCATATGCTCATTGTCAATTAATGTACTAGTCTGTGTTTAACATGTTGTTTGATATATCTCTTTCAGATCTCGGGCTGCAGAAATGTATTGAACATGTTTGGAGAGATACTATTGTGTGCCTGGACGAGGACAATCCCATCACAATCGGCCGTGCTTATGGAAGAGTTAGTCGACGTTTACTCCACGAGGAGCTCTTGAGGAGGTAAAGAATGGCTCCAATCTCTAGTTACTTTTGTACTTCATGACTTTGTGAACGCTTTTAAATACATAATCTTGTCTATTAATTTCTCCTAGGTGTGTCGAGTCAGGTGTCTCATATCTTAGCTCGAAAGTTAAGAGCATAACTGAAGCGTCTGATGGCCTTAGACTCGTTGCCTGTGACGACACTACCGTCATTCCCTGCAGGTACAAGACTGGAACTGCAGATGGCACTGTTATAATTTTAATAAAACATGTTGGACCACTGTAAATGTTCTGACATCTAACTAATGCAGGCTTGCCACTGTTGCTTCTGGAGCTGCTTCAGGAAAGCTCTTGCAGTACGAAGTTGGGGGACCAAGAGTGTCTGTCCAAACTGCATATGGCGTGGAAGTTGAGGTATACTGTGAATATGATATTCCACAGGACTAACTATGGTGGAGAAATTTTTTATGAATCATCTGACATTGTTGTATTTGAAAACTTCAGGTGGAGAACAGTCCTTATGATCCAGAGCAGATGGTTTTCATGGATTACAGAGATTACACAAACCAGAAAGTTCGGAGCTTAGAAGCTGAGTATCCAACGTTTCTGTACGCCATGCCTATGACAAAGACGAGAGTATTTTTCGAGGTTTTCTGTCGTTTCTCTCCTTCTGTTTCAATCATTATCGTGAAAAGTATGTTGTTTCTCAGCTGGAATTCCTTGCAGGAAACATGTCTGGCCTCAAAAGATGTCATGCCCTTTGATTTGCTAAAAAAGAAGCTCCTGTTAAGATTAGATACACTTGGGATTCGAGTTCTAAAGACTTATGAAGAGGTTAAATCTTTACATCGAAAATGATATAAGCTTCACCTAATGTACAACATAAAAACTTCTGGGTTTGTTTTGTTAATTCTTTTAGTTTTAACTACAGGAATGGTCCTATATTCCGGTTGGTGGTTCCTTACCAAACACCGAACAAAAGAATCTCGCATTTGGTGCCGCGGCTAGCATGGTACATCCGGCAACAGGTAGTTAGAGCAGATCATGACCCGAGTTCCTGTTATACACAATCTTCAATCTGTATTTTCACTGACTTTTAGTTTTTTTTTTTCTCAATTAAACAGGCTATTCAGTTGTGAGATCCTTGTCTGAAGCTCCAAAATACGCATCAGTCATCGCGGAGATATTGAACCAAGAGACTAATTCCTTCACCAAACACATCAACTCTAATATATCAAGACAAGGTGAGCTTCTGTATAAACTACAAAATGAACTATGTTTTCAGAAAAAATGAAAAAACTTTTCCAAACTTAACTTGTGAATTTCCATTTTCAGCGTGGGATACTTTATGGCCACAAGAAAGGAAACGACAAAGAGCATTCTTTCTCTTTGGTCTTGCACTCATACTTCAACTCGATATTGAAGGCATTAGAAGCTTCTTCCACACTTTCTTCCGCCTTCCAAAATGGTAAGCATCACATTTTGAGGTACATATGTAACAAACAATGTATCGAAAACAAGAATTTTGATTCTTTATTATACTTACTCAGGATGTGGCAAGGGTTTCTAGGATCAACATTAACATCAGGAGATCTTGTTCTCTTTGCTTTCTACGTGTTCATCATTGCACCAAACACTTTGAGAAAAGGTCTCATTAATCATCTCATTTCTGATCCAACCGGAGCAACCATGATTCGAACCTATCTAAGAGTATAATTCTGTCATTTCCTCTTTTGGGTTTGTGTGTATATATATATATATATGTAATTTATTTAAATAATCGATCCAAGTATGGAATGTTGGTGACTAGGAAGTTGGAAACAAACGTTCATAGAATCTAAGGTATGATCGAATTGGAAATCGAAAAGAAATTATAATTCCAGTCTTCGTTGTGGGTGACTGAGAAATCAAGTAAATACCTTCAGAGGCAAATGTATAGATGGGCAGAAATAAATATTTCTTTGCTGAAATTGAATTTTTACAGAGAAAATACAAAAAACTACGTAAATAAATAATTCACAATGTTTATATAAGAAGAGTACAAATGTTATAACATGTTTTTATGTTTATCCATTTTACATTTTACTTCGTAGATATTTGTACGATTGCCATTTTATTTAAAAATAATATTTCTTGGTTGGTGTAAATGCTCATTATATATGCAGTTTTAATTTTTTAAAAAATATCCAGATGCAATTATGGATAGTGAAATATTACAAGTGGTTTGTGTGCCGTCTTGAATTATTTTGTTTATAATAAACACGAATAGAGAACTAGTATATGTTCGTTGCATCACCTACAGAATTTTAGAACCAGCAATGTATATTTATCTTAATTAAATTAATAAATTCAATAAAAATCAACTAATCCCTTTATTAAACTGTAACTAGTCAGTATTATCATTTTAAAAATCGCTATTTGCACATATATTCAAAATTTATTATATTTTCTATTTTGCTAATGTCAACTCCTAATGAAAATACGAAACATTCTTTATAAAAATTCCTTAATGATGATCTTGGACATTTTTAATTATTTATATGAATATTAGCTTTGAAAATGTATCCTCTCTGTATAAAATATTGTATGTATTATCTTTAACTATTAAAACGGTGGTCGATTTCTCTAAACAACCTCTATTCGTAGAATATTACAAAAGTTATTTTTCTGAAATTGATTCAAGGTCCTTTTACAAATGCTTTATTTTCGAAAAATAGGTAACCAACACCACGATCACCAACTTCCCACTACTTCATTTTCACACACTCTTTTTTACCACACTACTGAGTAACCTCTCCCTACTTTATCGTTAGCACTACTCTGTTTTTCAATTCCTATATATATGTAACTGATGTTTCTGAATTTCTTCCCTACTAAGCGTCAATGGCGAATACGAAACTGAATACCTCAGTTTACGTCTCTCCAAAACATCTTGCGTTGCCATCTCAATTTACTCTTTTCGCTAATCTTAAACCATTTCGGTCTGAATGGGTAATGAGGGCAAAAATACTGAATTCATGGCGACCATACTCTGTCAAAATCGGGCCATCTATTGAGTTAATCCTAGGTGACGAATCCGTAAGTGAATTCACTTTCAAAATGTTTAATTTTTATATCGAATTCGTACTTTTGTTTTTTGTAGTCGTTGATGATCATATTTTTAATTAAGAAAAATTCCGTATGAGAATTATTCTTATCAATTGTCTGTGCAGGGAGATAAAATTGGTGCTGTTGTTCGTCAGGAATATATGAAAAAATTCGCAAATTTACTTCCAGTTGGGAAGTGGAAGGTTATCAAAAATTTTAACGTTGCTAAAGATTACTCGGTAATCATGCCATCAAAGAACGAGTACAAGCTAGGTTTCCACTATATGACAACTGTTGTTGACTATGATCCGGTAACAGATGATTCATTTTTTGGTCCAGCAACATTTGATTATGTTCTTGATCAGATGACTTCAACTAGAGTGCTTATCGGTTAGGTTTTCCTATGCTTTTTTTTTGTTATTATTACATCAAATCACCTATTACACCTTCTGTAAATTCTTTATTTGTAGATGTTGTTGGTCAGCTTCACAGGATTTCTGACATGGAGCAAATCGATGTTCGTGGCAAACGAACTCCTAAGATTGATTTTGAACTGAAAAACAATACGTGAGTAACTTATATCAAACTAATAATAGTAATTAGTTATGTTTATATCAAACTCACTTTTCTTTGGCTATAATAGTGTTCTTAGTGATCAGATTATAAACTGCACTCTCTGGGGTTCTTATACTGATCATATTCACAATGTTTACCTCAATGCTCGCAACGAAAATGTGTACTGTTTGATAAAGTTTGGAAAGATTAATGTGTGGAGAGGTATGTTAAATAATAATATGGTGTTATCATCAATAATGTACTTGCAGTATCACCATGTTAGTAAATGTATATCTAATCCATTTTAGCATTATGTAACAGACACCAGAAGCATCTGTAATTCTTTTACTGCTTCGATTGTATGCACAGATCAGACAGTTGCTGAAATTAAGTCATTCATCAATCTGTAACATCTCCTCCTATACAACATTTCTAATCATTTTCTTTACTTATATATTTGTTTGATTCCTTCAACTGATACATTGTAGTTTCCCTAAAGATATTGTTTGTCTAACACCAATACAAAAAAAGTATGGACGAAAACAACATGTTACTGATACACCAGATAAGTATTTGAGTTTCCTATGAAGTCTGTACAAGAGCTCATTGAGATGGATGAGGTTTGTAAAGTTAACATTTTATTATCCTTGGTTTTATGTTTATTTTAATACAAACTGCTTACTAATTTGACCACTTACTTTATTATTCTAAACGTTTGGAATAATAAAATCAGGTTGAGAAATGTCGTCTACTTTGTTCCGTAACTGGTATTGAGATAGAACTCGGTTGGTATTACTTTGGGTGTAAAAAATGCAACAGGAAGGTGTTAAAAGAGACTCCTCTGGGCTTAACTGATGTATCATCTATCCTAAAACCAAAATTCTACTGTGAGAAATGTAAAGAGTATGCCAAATCTGTTTCTGCAAGGTATGTAAAAATAAAGCTATACCAATCGTACAAAATTTTCCCAACATATATATCTAACATTTGATACGTTCAGGTATATACTACATTTTTCCGTAAAAGATGACACTGGTGATGTCAAGTTGTTGCTATTTGATTCACATGCTGCTGTTCTGGTTGGACAAAGTGCAGATTCAATTCTTGGTGGTGTTTTTGAGGAGGTAATAAAACTCTAATATGTATTTTTTCAAAATCCATTTCATGTTTATCACTTTTAACCATAACATATATTATTTCACTTTTTAGATAGAAGATCCAGATGATTTGCCCGAACCTATTATTAGCATAAAGGGAAAAACAGTTCTCTTTCTTATTTCTGTGGATGCAAGAAATGTTTCTGGACAAGATGACACGTATAAGGTTGCAAAGATATGGTGTGGTGATGAGATAGCAAATATCATGAAGAATGATGCACAAGAACTTCAGGATGAACATGTTTGTTTTAATCAACTCTCAAACTTGTGATTATTAAAACATGTTTACCACTGCAATTTCTTATTATATCATTTCTTACAGCAAGTTCTAAACATTACGAATAGTGGTGAAATCTATGACTGTACAGACTTGACCTCGACAACGCCAATCTCTAAACATAAACAGTCAGAGATTATAGAAAATGACGAGGGATCATCTACAAAAGACATCACCAACAATGAAACATGTATTGTCGATGAAGATATACAGTTGAATGAAAAAAAGTCGATGCTGTTGAAATGAGTGATTTTGGCAGCATTACAATGGCTGAGCTTAAAGGGAACACAAAAACAAAGAAATATAAGTGCGATCCTAAGAAGGTTAAAAAGGAGAAGTCTGATAAAATGAAGTAGTGAAAAGAGTTCTTTTGTCGTGTTTATGTCTTTTATCTTCTTAAATTCTTAAGTTGAACTACTTATTTGGTTTAAATCATAATTAATTCTGGTTTATTTTGTTATGTTTGTTAGTCAATTATACAATATTATGTATATGTATGGTCATTTCTTAACATCGGTTGAAAGTAGATACATTTAACATCACTATAGTTTATTCACTTTAAAATCTATTTTCAGTGTTTATGTTTTCGTGTGTACAATTTATGACAAGCAAACTTGCAGAGTTGTAAACGATTTAATCAAATCATTTACTTATCAAAACTTGCTTAAGTATTTATATTAATTTTTTGTGAAGAGAATATGTTAATGCAACAATTTAAAATTAATCAAATTATAAAGATACAGAGCACGTTGAGAAGTATATGTTTGTATACAGAACAAAATGTAGATAACAAAGCTTATGTATTCATTTCTCATAATAAATGATTTGTTTAAGAGTAGGAATGAATAATGGATTCATGGAAATTATGATTGCTAATAGATTCTGGATAATGGACAACATCAAGGGAAGAGTCTCCAGTGTAAATTATTTGAAAACGGAAATTAATTACTTCAAACAACCTCTGTTAGCAACCGTGCAAAAATATGACACAAAAAAACCTGTTTTTGTAATTGTTTACAAAACTTATCTTACAAAAATTAATTTCAGGCCTTTTTACAAATGCTTTATCCCTCCCCCCACCCAAGTACCTGCAACTGCTCACAACCCTATTTTTCGACACTACTTTCTCCTCCACAAATGTGTAGATAAGGGCACGTTTAGAAGTATATTTTTGTAGAACAAAATAAACTAAATGAAGCTTATGTATCCATTACTCAAAATAAATGATTTGTTTAAGAGGTGTAATGAATAATGTTTGATTAACTGAATATGTAGAAGATGATGGATTCATGGAGTTTATGATTGGTAATAGATGAGAAAGTGGATTTTGTGGTTGCCAAAAATTTAATAGAAAATATGCTAAATCGTTGACAACAACAAGGGAAGAGTCTCCAGTGTAAAATTTATGTTTGTAAATATCTTTTTTGTGTTTACAACCTATTACAAAGAAAATAAATTTTCTATTTTTGTCTATGCATTTACTGTTTTAGATAAACACTTCACTTTTATTTAATTACATTCGTTAGTATGTGGTTATAGTATGTTCACACTATTTTTGGATTTGTTTTATATTCAGTGATTGGTTATATATTTGAAAAATTAAATAAATTATTCATTCCAAACTACTATATTTGTATAATCATTTTGTAGTTTAGCATATTATTATAATCATGTTGTATATGAAACAACATTCCTTATATATTTAAACTGATTGTTCATTTAACCTCATAATTTATTTATTATTTTAACACATAAGTGATTACACCTATTTAACCACATAACATAACAACAATCAT